>OMLC01104578.1:5000-23496 GCA_900302585.1 Regalecus glesne
ATCTCTGTTTCATGCCAATGCGACCAGTTAGTACATACCAATCAAGCAAAAGACTATCCCAAAAAAAAGAAAATACATTATAATAATTAAACTAGTTTTCAGAAATTTAAAAAAGTCCATAATTGAAACGGGCATTTTTGGAATGTAGTCAACTCAGCCTAATAAAGCTAAATAAACAGAAACTTTGTGTTAAGAGACGCCATAGCTCAGTGGGTAGAGCGATCATCTGGCAATCAGAAAGTTACAGGATCGGTCCCTGGTCCAGCAGAAAGCGTGTCAAGGTGTCTTTGAGCAAGACACTGAATCCCTAACTGCTCCCCGAGCACCATATGTTGAGAGCTCACTGCTCCTATACAATAGGATGGGTTAAAATGCAGAGGATTCCAAATTCTTCCTAGTGGGACTGCGAAGGGAATCCTTGAATTAAGCTTGACATTGTGATTTGAAGTACAGCAGAACAATTGAAAATGTTCATCTTTTCTGGTAATACAACAAAAGAATGAAACTGACATTTTGGTGAAATGTGATATTTTTCTAGCTTCAAGGCATATAAACAATATGTTAAAAAAACGGACCATTCTTGGCATATATAGAATAACAAAACGCATCAGAGCTTTCAAGTTCCTAAACAAATATCCTCAGATGAGATTGCATTGTTTTACCAGTGGGGCTGAATGTGTGTGTGTGTGTGTGTGAGAGAGAGACACTGAAAGACTGAGAGATACAGTAAGAGTTTACTTAGCCTTTCTTTATCTCATCTTTTCCACCTGTTAATCTGATTTCCAGAATAATGGCATGACTTCTCACACAACCTGACTGGGAACACATTGTTCAATTGGAGGCGTCTCACATTCATGTCATTCACTCTTGCCAGCACCTCAGTAAAACAGGGATTTTGTACCTGCCCCACTGGGGCAGATAGGTGATCCGTGTTCTGCTCAGCTGCACTTTAATATAAACTATTCAGAAGGGGCTGTTTTCATCGTCTTTCTCACCAGATCACATGCTACCTTCTGGGCTCTCCAGGGACATTTCTGCCCTTTCCTTTATATTTGGAATAATAGCTTAAAAAATGAGAAGCCCATTTTTACATGTCACGATTAGTCCCCTTCTTGAGGTAGACACGGTTTAGATGGAGCATGGAACTAAGGCCAGATGCCCTTGCTGATGCTCTGTGGGGGGATTGAACCCATGACATCTGGCTCGTGACTTCCCAACACATGTACTCTAATGCTACAGTACCGCAGCCCCATAGATTGCTTAAAAAAAGAAGACTTAAGCTTCAAGATAAGAGTAATTCTCATTGGGTAATTAATTAATTATGGCCAAAGTCCCACTTGATGTGATTTACTCTTACCTTCAGAGTCTCCTGAAGACTCTCCAGCAGCCATCTTGTAGGAATCTGTCTTTCCGTGGGCGTAGATGTCCGAGGCTCTCATCGAAAAAGCATCTACTTCATTTTTCTAAAGAGGAACAGGAGACAGTCATATTAGTGATGATACCGTGAGTGTTGGCTTTTTCCTTCCATGGCAACATCTTCGACTGGTGTCAGTGGTGTTGTATGGACAAGCTATCCATCCAACCATCCATTGTCAACCGCTTATCCGAAATCGGGTCGCGGGGGAACTGGAGCCTATCTCCGTTCTCATTGGACGAGAGGCGGGGTACACCCTGTATAGGCCGTCAGTCTATCACAGGGCAGAGCAGTTAGGGGAACAGTGTCTTGCTCAAGGACACCTCAACACGCTTTTCTGCAGGACCGGGGATCGAACCTGCAACCTTCCGATCGCCAGGCAACCACTCTATTCACTGAGCCATGCCGCCCCCTATATATATATATAATTCCAAAGGTTCCTCATCATTGGGTTCATTTGGCATCTGATGACTGCATGAAGCATGAAACAACATTGTACTGACCAAGAATGAAATAAATCACTTGAATTACTGGACTGAATGATAAAACATTAAGTTTCCTTTCTGATCATTTTGTGAAGTACGTATATTTTTTGGTTTTACAAACATGATGAGAAAGAGTAATGAACTCCAGAAACAAATGCTGACAAGAATAACTTTTTTTTTCCTTCCAACACTGTTGACTCGGCTCTTGGACTCATGAAAGGTCACCTGAGCTTTGAGACGCAGATATTACACCTGAAATCCAGAGTATAACGTAGAGGTTTGGTAGCAACAGGCCCGGCCTCGGACACTGACTGAAGTGTCCCAAATCTCTTTTTCTACACCTCTTTCTCTTTATCTCACTGATGGCAGGATTTCTTTACAGGCCTTCACTGTGGCAGCTTCAATTACAAAAAGGCACGAAAGCTACTTCAGGCCGTATAAAAAAATAGTTAAAATACAAAACAGGACCAGAGGGTCAAAACCAACTCAAGTACATTCACACATAAGGAAAACAACAGTACAGAAGTATGACTGGAGAGGTCTCTAGGTAGGACTGAATGGCAGGTTGATGTGTCACAAGACTGGAGAATACATTACTTTGGGTATGTACATCATCAACCAGGCTTGAAGTCAGATTTACTGAGTTTTTCATGTGACTTCCTGAATAACATGGAAAGCTGATCAAGTGCAACAAGAACGCTGTCTTCATCCAGCTGGTGCTGAGTAGGACACTCGGCCCCTACCGCCCTTCTACGGCTGTCTTGGTGTCAAACGTGGCTCCGGCGCCTATCCTGAAAAGAAGAAGCAATCGGTGGTTAGGATGAACCCACAAAACACCAAGAATAACAAAGCAATAAAGCCAAACAATCACTGGGGAAAACATGTTGTACACACAGTACAACACACCTCATATCAACCACATTCGGCCCTGTGTCTCATTCTGTGTTTTTGACTTGTGCAGCATACCCAGTGAGCCTACATTTCACTTTCTGCCTCTAAACTTTCAAAAGCAGACTCGGCTGAGGCTCGCTTCTCTCCTCTGCTCCATGCATCTCCTGCAGGATCCATAATGTCAACCCATCAACAGACTGAAGCGAGTTGACACTAATGCATGGATCAAGTATGCTACACATAAATGTATCTAGGGTGGATGATACATAGCTCGAGTTGAGTCAACCATGCTGTGCAGTCCATCCTACTCCACTGAAAGAGTAGGGGGGGAGGTTATTCTATCAAATCAAAACAGCAGATGGTGCCATATACATGAGACTTAGCAGCAGGTATTACAGAACCAGGCAGAGCAAACCAAGCAGACGAGTTAGCTCTGCAGGAGCGCAGCTCAGTCAGTTGCACTAGACAGATATACAGACGGACGGACAGACAAGCTGGAAGCAGAACAAACAGCAAAGCAGATATAGGAGGGGTCAGTAAGGAGCAGCAGACAGGACAGAGGAAGGCAGGCTAACTGGAAAGTGGCAGGTTCTGGGACTCACCTGGACTTTACATTACGAGCCTTTTCAGAGGGACATCTTTTTGACTGAGACGTCTCAAGGAGCTGCTGCAGAGGGGGAGCGCACATAGCATAACAGCTAATCCCGGGGCGAGAGGTGGGGAGTCGGGGTAGGTGAGGGTGTGTGCTGGCTAATATGGCTACTGTTTTCTGCTCATCTCTGACCGAGAGGTCAACGTGCTACATTGACGGAGAATACTACACAATTCCCAACAGAGGACACAGCATTTTGCAGCATATTTTGTTTGGTAGTTTAGTTTAGTTACCGTACAGGAGGACATATGCGTTGTTTTGTTTTGACACTTCCCACCCAGGGTTGATACAATTGAGGATATTGGAAAAGTTGACAGCAATAATCTGGTAGATGGAAGATCATATACTGACTGCACCGACCATATGATGAACAGCAAGGCAGGTAGAAATAGATACAGCAATGAACAACAATACTGACTCCAAGCAGACTTTGCCACATAGATATTTGACTTGGCATGGTAATGGAAGGAGACTACACTGTTAAAAGCACCACCACATATGCTCTCTCTCTCTCTCTCTCTCTCTCTCTCTCTCTCACACAAAACATATATATATATATATATGAAAGTATTGATTAGCATAGCAATACAGTATATTTTTCATAATATTGTATTGATTTTCAAAAACACTGATTTACACTGAACTATATTGCAATATTGTGTCAAAGTGTCATTGAGCAAGAATCTGAACCCTAAATTGGTTTGGACAACAGATCATTATTATCATTATTGACTCGTAAAATGACAGACATGGCAGCACTACTCCACTGTGTATGTACCATTTCATACCACTGGGTGGCAGATGCAGTAATTTATAGTATTATATCAGGGGTTCAGAGCCATACCAGCTATAGCTCAGATTACTCTGATTTGATATGGATATGGAGACACCGTTATGACCCCTTTTCTAAAATGCTAATGAAACACTGCATTTTATCACAATGCTTGTGTTATCATAATATGTTACAAAATTTTGAACCATGACCCTTGTATAATAAGAATCATATCGATAAATACTTGCCAATACACAGCCCCAATATACACACATATGAGTTGTTGGAGCTTCTTCTTAATACACACAATACTTCTTAATATAATACTTCTTCTTGTACATGTGCTCAAATGCTACATGTCAACTCTGCATTTTAAAAAGAGCCCCTATGAAATGTAGAGTTCTCCCCTGGCCTCAGTGGATCGTTGCAACCCACGTGCATCCACAGGATTTTGTGTATTACAGCAGATCTAACGTTACTTCCATCCTGTACAGGAGGAGCACCAAGTCTTAGTGAAGTGTTAGGGCTGAGTGTTACAACAGGTGCTCAGTGTTAGATGGAGAGAGAGAGAGAGAGAGAGAGAGAGAGAGAGAGAGAGAGAGAGAGAGAGAGACTGAGAAGAGAGCAGAATACACAGAAGGAAATACAGCAGGACTCCGCTAATCTACCAACAGGGCTTGCCAAATCCCAGGACCATAAACTCCTTTAGCCCAAGGATGTAGTGCTGTAAAATCCCTAAATTTGAGTTCTATGTTGTTACTAGACCAAAACTGTTGTTTGCATCATACTGTAGAATTCACTTCAGATCACTGCAAAATTGATTTTAAGGTTCTTTGACAATGGTAAAGCCTCATTCCTGGAAGCTTTGTAAGACGAATAAGCACAGATCCTCAGGAATCAAAATAGCACAAAATAAAATAACAATAAATAATAGCAAGAATACCACAAATGCTGCCTGTGTAATTCATCCCTTGCTCCATGGAGGGACAAGGGATCTGGCAAGGCTCTGACGGGTATGTCATATCCATGTGTTAGGAGAAAGGGACTGCAGCTCAGTGCTAAGAGCGGAGGGGCAGAGAAGAGAGTTGAGGGGTTACCAAAGAGGAAGAGTATAGGGGACATGGTACCTGACTCCCTGCAATGCCTCCATGTCGGAGGACAGCTTGGCACTGCGATCCTGCTCCTCCTGGAGCCTCCTCCTGAGGGTGCGCAGCTCCTGCTGGGCCTCAACTTTGATGTCATTGGCAACCACCACCGCTGTCTGGAGATCAGCCTGGAAGCGGCGCCACTCCTCACGCTCATCCTGGAGACACCATAGAGAGACAGTCATGTATATTTTGGGTATATTTGGTAAAATTTTATCATTATTATTATTATTATTATTTAAAATATTATCGTACACAGCACGATAATAAAAAAAAGACAATACAGGCAAAAGACAGGGTCTCTGAAGATACAGATCTACCACACATGTCTAGTGGGTCATAAGGGATGGAAGAGAGGGATTATTTAGTATTAAGTTGACACATTTAGTGTCGTGTGCCTGCGTGTGTAAAACCATCAGTTAGACTGGACCTGTCATCAGTCTGCGGCCGATCTGAATATCAATGTCAATGTGACTTCCCATTCTCCTTTGCTATTGAACAGAAGTGGAAGATAATTGAAGTTAATTGAAGTTAATCATGAAATAATTCTTACCTTCATCTGTTTAATGAGGACCTTAAGCTGTCGCTCCACATCCGCTTTCTGCTCTTCCAGCTTTTTGAGGTGGTCTGCAAAGATAAGCTCTATCTTTTAAATCTGCTGAAGCTCTCTGATGGTTCAGCACAGCTGACTGGCACAAATAAACTATTGTATTTGTCAATTTGACACAGACAATCTCATAACCTGGTGGAGATGCAGAAGCCAGCCTGCAGCAACCCTGACTCCTGTTAAGTGAGCAGTAGCTCTTTTACCTTAGGTTTGTCTAAGTGATACAAGGGTAATGATGTTGGGTACACATTAAACAATATAGAATGTAAGACCCATTTTAAGTGTAACTGCCCATGTACCATCAGACAACTGGACTGACTGAAAACCAGAGTTAGATGTCAAATAAAAAGGAAGAGGTACAGTGAGAACTGAGTGTGTGTTTAAGAATAGGTTTTGCTTGGACCTTCTCGGTTACTGTAGAATCCCGATTCCAAGTCTCACAATTTTATTGTGCAAGCCAAAATCATAAGTAAACTATATAGTATTATAGTATTAAGGGATTAAGGCGGTCGCAGTAGCTCAGTGGTAGAGTGCATGCTTCAGGAACTGTTGAGCCAGATTTGTTTGGTTTGAGCGCACTGCAAGGTGTCAAGAAGGGCATCTAGCTTTAATCCCCCAAACTCCATCCAAGTCCATGTTGACTCCCACAACATGGGGACTAATTGTGACAAGTGAAATGGACTTTTCTAAGTATTTGGGGGTTATGATGTTTGCCATGTCCTTGTGAAATTACACTGGAGTTACTAAACCAATATACCATCCAACAATATGACTAATATAAAACATAATAATAATTGATTGGTCCGAAATATCTTCAGTCAGACCTGCCTTGAGTAAATGGAAAAATATTGTCCAGATTTGATGACATGATGACAAATCGTGTCACCACGAGGTGGCATTCATTTCCCCATTCACTCAGCTGACTCGGAACTCATCTGTACCCTAACTGTGATAGTGAATCAATTTTCCCTACAAGCAGCACCCTGAGGCTGAACTGGAAGACGGGTCATGTTGCTTCGTGAACTTTTATCAGGGACACATCTAGGATATAAATGTCGAGTCCTATCTTGCCACTCGACAGCCGATCTATCCACACATGGAATGCTACTTACTCTCTAAATCCAGGACGGTCTGGTTGGTGTGGAGGTGGATGGCCCGCTGCTGCTCCACCTGGTCCTCCAACTCGAAGATGGTCTCCTTCAACTCCTTCACCTGGTTCTCAGCCTGGAGCCCCGACTCCTCCAGGTCATTCACCCTGGCGCTCAGCTCCTGGTCCCTCCTATCTGCCCAATCTTGGCCCTGCTGGCACTTGGTCTCCACCTGCATATGTGCATGTCAGTAACAGTAACAGTAGGACTAGGTGGCATGGTAATGAGTTAAAACAAAGAGGAAATGATTCACATGACAGTAATCAGGCTGTCATCATGGTAATTACATCAAAACAGAGGAGTCACCTTCTGGCCGTCTATGGTTAGTCATGAAGTTATTCACGCATTACTCGGGAGAACAGTATTTTTCCACGCAATTGATGCACTTGCTTATCTTTCTACATTATATAGTAATTAATTTATACATACACACAATATAAACACATGCACAAATGCACACGTGTGGACACATTATACAAACTAAACACACTATATACACACTACTACCCGTAAATACACAAAACATATCCAACATCCTACTCTATTCTGAGGAGGTGGTCTTCACAACTTATTCAATTCCTTGACAAAGTGAGCACGGTCAGACTCCAGAGGTCCATTTTACGTGTCGTAATTAGTCCCATGCTGTGGGGATGGACATACACTTAGATGGAGCTTGGGGAATGAAGGCCAGATGCCCTTTGTGACACCATGCGTTGGCGTTCAAACCCATAACCACTGGCTAATCAGTTCCCAAAGTGTGCACTCTACCCACTGAGCTACCTGGGCCCCTTGAAGATGGTAAGACTCTATTTAGATGAATTTGTGGTTTTACTTCATCGTGATGTCCTGTGGATCATGGCAGCTCAGTGGCAAAGCGTGCGATTTGAGAACTGATGAGCCAGATGGTGCAGGTTGAACCCACCAGAGAGCATCAGGAAGGGCATCTGGGCTCAAACTCCCAAACTCCATCTAAGTCCCTGCCCACCCCCACAGTATGGGGACAGATGGTGACATCTGAAACAGACTCCTCACCTCTCTCATTTTTTCGTAATGTCCTTTCGAAGACTGTGTTAGCCAAATTACAACTTCTGGATTTTATGACGGACTATCTGTTAGACTTGTTTTAACATGTGTCTACAGTATTTAACTGTAGTTTTCCTCTTAGACTTTTTATTATCAGTCCTGTGTATATTTTGGCTGAGTTGCATCTCCATCCAGGACATTTATGGTTTCGAAGAGCCGATATCAATGTGAACAGATCTATTTCTGTCGGTCCAGACCTGCCTTTGGATGTGCTCTGGCATGGCTGGAATTTATTAAAACCATTCTACCACGCTTCAAACTGGAATTTTATTCATACAAACAGGTTGATGTGAGCTATGCTGGTATACACAGCCAACCAGATTCTAATGCTATGCACGATATTTCATCTTTATTACTAGTTTTATACCACTTTAATGATTTCCATCTTCACTGCTATGTTGCTCTTGGTATGTTTTTATATCCTGCTGCTAAGACTACATAGTGTTGGAGGAGTGCATGACTTTAGAACTTCCCAAGCCTTTCATATATGGGTAAAACATAACACGACAATACGTTTGACTTGACCTGATGAGGTCGATCGGCCACAATGTCAGTTCGAGCTATACTTGCTGACTGTGACTCATGGAAATTCAGTGTTCACTATCCGTAACATGCCTGATGCGTCTGTCTCTTCTACTCCGATTGGTTAGACCAAACCAGTCAGGGTACTGTGAGCAGCACCACTGCTAATGATGTTGAGGTGGATCCCCGAGAGCACAACACACTAATATCAGTAAATGACGCAGGGCCTTCTACACCATATGGCTCTAATATAGAGTATGATGCTGACAAGTAATGGAATGACCTCGCCCTCACAGCCATGTGGCAGAGGCCAACGGACTGAGTAACCAGAGGATCATATGCCAACAGACCACACCAGGATGGGCATCATACTCTCGGTCCATAATAAATCCTCGAGCACGGTGAGGACGCACCCCATGTAGCATCAACAACTTTAATCATAACCCCGAATCCACAAGTGCCCAAGCTCTGCTGATGTTTGTGGTGATGGTGAAGGGGAAAACCACTGCACTGAAAAACACATGGAAGCAATTTAAGATAACACAAGTCAAAGCACTGTTGTTGTATCGAACAGTGCCTGAACCTCTCCGCAAAGCCCTCTGCTAGCCGCAGACTGCAGCTTTCACATCTCTGTGGCATGTGAGTTTAGCACCGCTGCCTGGTTTCTCCATAACTGTAAGACATGTCAAACTCAACATGTATGAGAGACCTTTCAGCCACTTCTTGACGGTAAATGATTTAGTTTAGAGGCAGCATAGTTCAGAAGGTAGGGTGGTCCACTAGTAATCAGAGGATTGGTGGTTCGATCCCTGGTCCCTGAAGAAAGCATATCGAAGTGTCCCTGAGCAAGACACTGAACCCCTAACTACTCCCCAGGAGCTATGGCTACACTTACTGCTCCAATTGTATGGGTTAAATACAGAGAACAAATCTCATTATAGATATTTACAATGGGAAATAAATAAAGCTTCTCCTTTAACATCAGCTGTAGCTACGTGCAGGGCATAACTGGACATCTATTGTTAGTGAATTACATCAGGAGTCCCAGCTCAGCTAGCAGCATACCTCATTGGTGTGAGTGTGGTCTATGTATACTACATGAGAAGTTGTGTGGTTATGTTCCATGACTGTTCCAACCATCCATAAATCCATCCATCCACCCATCCATCAACCACTTATCTGAAGTTTGCTCACAGAGTTATGCTGGAGCCTGTCCCACTGCTGGACTCACCCCTACTCCATTGCATGGCTTAAGCAGTTGTGGGTTCAGTGTCTTGCTCAAGGACAATTCCACACGTTCTCTAAAGGAACCAGGGATTGAATCACCAATAACCAATTACTGGAGAACCGGCCTACCCCCTGAGCTATGCTTTAAATATACACACTCTTACAAATCAAGTAGAAAGATAGAAAAGATGGAGCTTATCACAGACACACTGACATCTGGGGGGGTCCAAATCCAAATCAGATCAATACACTAGTCACTGTGATTCTCTAGATACCAGCACATATACCACTCAGTTAAGATTATATACCCAGGTAGCCAAGGTCCTTGCCTAATATTGATATCATATGGAGGTTCTACATGGTAGTAGAATAGGAGCCTAGTTATATAACAAAACTTACATCCTATAAATCATGAACAGGATGGAAATCTAACGGTTTAAACTTGATAGGATATTAGTTTAAGCCTCTAAATGTAATGTTCAGATTACCAGTAACAAAGCAACAGGCAACGAGTCATTTTTAATTGAATTTGGTGAAATGAAGCTATAAACATACATAAACCTGACGTATGGCACAGTGATGGCCACAAACCAGGGGTGAGCTGGTCTCAATTTTTGTAAGAGCTCCAGTGACATGGTGAAGTGTCAACCCATTATTATTCCTAATTATTTCACCATATACAGTACCCTCTCGTTCCCATTGCAGACCTGCCAACCTCCACACATTTTTGTGTACCAACCACGCAAATCTTGGTTGAAATATGCAGGTACGAATTGCCGACAAAAACTAGGCAAATAAAAAACAACATAGATAATAATTTGATTACAGAAACAATCAATTAATACAAAACAATATTGTACATGTACTGTGTTCAGTACTGTATTTAAATGATATCCCTCTTCTTGTGCTTCTGTAATGTTAACCCCTCCCTAGTAGACTCGAGTGAGTTCAGCAGAGCTCTGTCATACAGCCTGGGGATGAGAGACCAGCCCCTCCCTGACCCAAAGATCTTCATCCACAAATATCCACTGATGCAGTAACGTTACTTTTTCATCGACTGAGGTGTGCATCATATTTTTGAGGTCAAATGGGAAGTGGGGGAGTCGTAATCGAGCACGAAATTATTCAAAATGTCACCATAATGTTACCACCATATGAAACATTGCTAAACATGTTTGGTGACCTAGTTGTTCACTAGTTACATGAAAACACCCAGATGTTACCCCCATGTACAGAAGAAAAACTTCTCTTGGTCTTTTCATTAAAGGAATTCTATTTTTTCCCCCTAAATTTGATCCTTTTCCCCCACCTGAATCCCCTGAGTGTCCTACTGCTGGGTCAGTCTCTGTGATACCCCTCTAGAACATCAACAGGAAGGAGGAAGTGGTAGCATGTGTCTCCTCCAAGTCACATGACCACTAGCCCTCACTAGTCCACACATCATGGTCTGGTGGGGAAAGCACAGTGCTTGGCCGTCAGAGGAGAATGAAGCAGAGTACTTTCACTTCACTTAACCAAGAGGCCTGAACGACCCAGAGGGGGACACTAGTGAACCAAGAATACTTTATCCAACCTAACCCTTATACCCATGTGAGGCTTAGCCAGTTATGACCCACTAACTATGGACCTCTGGCTGTGGTTGGAAACGATGTAGCTGGGATTCAAACACCAAACTCCATGATGCAGAGATGCACTGAACATAGGTGTCTTACCCCCCTACACCACCGGAGGCCCCCGTTAAAGGTATTCTTCTCAATATATGATAAAACTGTTTTCTTCATAGCTAATTTAGATGTTGAATAACTTGATGATGTGGTGGTGAATGGGGAAATGACCATGTGCTACGCAAAGTGGTGTGAAAGCACGTGAGCGTTGCTCTATTGAGGTACTCAAAATATTTTCCTAAGGACGGCAGGTCTGCCATAGGAAGCTGTGTTACTTTCCTACCTTAGACAGTGCAGCTCGGGTGTGCTGGGTCTCAGCCTGGGCCTGCAGCAGCTCCTGCCTCATTTCTGTCAATTCCACCTCCAGCTTGTCTCTCTCAGTGTGGGCCGTTTTCAGCAGGCTTTGCAGCTCGCTGCTGTCGCTGGCACTCTGCATGGCATTCAGCTCAGCCACCTTCTGCCTCTCAATGTCCACCTGGGCCTTCAGCCTGCTGCTCTCTAGGCTCAGGCACTCTGCAATAGCTCTCTGCTCCTCTGCAATCCTCATCACCTGACTCCTGGCTTCCACTTCAGCATTCAGCTGGGTCTGTAGGCTACCACTCTCCTCTTTCAGGGAATGCAATTGGCCCTGGGCCTCCTGGTTCTCCTGCTCCAGAGCTCGCAAGCTCCCTGTGAGCTGTTGCTGTATGTCCACAAGCTTCTCCCGCTCAAAGTGCGAACTCTCCATCAGCTCAGCATAGCGCTGCTCTAACTCCGCCAGCCGAGGCCCCTGGCTGCCGAACTCCTCCTCCCTCTGGGCCTGCGCCTGTGCCTGCTCCTGCAGTCGACTGACCAGGGACTCGTTCTTTTGGCCAAGCAGCTCCAGTCTCTCCCTCTGCTGTTGAAGGGAGGTCTGCAGGAGGCGTTTCTCCTCCACTAGACGCTCATTTTCTGCCGTCAGCTCCTGGACCACCTGCTGCTGGTCAGCCAGCTCCTGCAAGGTGGCCTGTAGCTCCTCAGCCGTGCTGTGATGATTCTCCTCCATTTTATGGATTTGCTCCGTCAGGCTGGCCACTGACCTAACATCATGCCCCCCGACACTGTTCCTTGCCTCTGCCCCCACCCCTGCCCCAGCTCCTTCACTGCGGAAACTGCTACTGACTGAGTCCGAACAGGACGGTATCTTCTCAAACTCAGAGGAGTCTGGAGAAGGGGAACCCTTGGTGATATCTGTGCTGGAGGAGACAGAGGAGTGAAGAGGGCTGCCTGGTATAGGGGGACTGTCCTGTTGAGGAACTGAGGAGTTGGGATCAGAGGGTAGACCATTGACTAAAGGCTTAGGGAGACAGCTGGTGTTTGTACCAGGCAAAGGAGACGTCTCCAGGCAAAGCAGCTTTTCTTTCAGAGCTTGGTTCTCATCTCTGAGGGTGGCCAGCTCTCTCTGGAACTTACCATTCTTCTCCCTCAGCTCCCCAACCTGTACCAGAGCCTCTGACACCTGACCCTGCCCTCTTTCGGGTATGGAATCCTGACGGGAGGCAGAGACAGGAGAAGGTAAGGTGGCCGCAGATGAGGCTTTACCCTTGCAACGCTGTAGCTCCATCCTCAGACTACTAATCTCAGAATCCTTGGCCTTAGCCTCTACCAGCAGCTCTTTGATCTGGGACTCTAGAAGGCCCCTGTCTGGGCCCTCGGTATCTCCGCGGGGCTTTGGCAAACTGCGCTGGTGCCTTGCCAGGCTGGATGTGCTGGAACTGGAGACCATCTTCTTTGCAGTGGAGCCCTTTAGCTGGTCCCTTAGAGAGACGCGGTCTCTAGTGATAGGAGGGATCTCCCTGGGAGCCGGGATGCCAGACTTCTTGGCTGTCTGTGTACCTGCATAACACAAGAAAAAGCATGACAACTTAGTTTATAATGTAGTGGATGGAAACTAAAGTCAGCGTTCAACCACTTCCTCCACTAAAAAACACTAATGATGGTACTGTTGTGGTTGTTGACATCCTGTAGAAAAGTTGTTATATTGACATTACTGATATGAGATCAAACACTGATATTTTGACCTAAGACTAGACATTGTGTGTAATTTTTGTCAAGGTAAAATGGAGACGTAACTTAAATGTTGTCGTTCCCTGGCCAGGAAGTAAAAAGATTAGTCCTCTTACTTAATTGGTACTCCTAATTAAGTACTCTTTACCTGTATAAAAGACACCTGTCCACAGAATCAATCAATTCATCAGATTCCAACCTCTCCACAATGGGCAAGATCAAAGAATTGTCTCAGGACATCAGGGACAAAGTTGTAGCCCTGCGCAAGACTGGAATGGGCTACAAGACCATTTGCAAGCAGCTTGATGAGAAGGAGTCAACTGTTGGTGTGATAATTAGAAAATGGAAGAAACACCAATTGATCATCAACCTGCCTCGGTCTGGGCCTCCACACAAGATCTCACCTCGTGGAGTGAACCTGATCATGATGAGAAAGGTGAGGGAACAACCCAGAACTACACAGCAGGAGCTTGTTGATGATCTCAAGGCAGCTGGGACCACAGTCACTAAGATGACCATTGGTAACACACTACACTGTAATGGATGGAAATTCTGTAGTGCCTGCAAGGTCCCTCTGCTCAGGAAGACACATGTCCAGGCCCATCTGAAGTTAGTCAATGAGCACCTGGATGATTCAGAGGAGGCTTGAGAGAAAGTGCTGAGGTCAGATGAGACTTAAATCGAGAACTTTGGCATCAACTCCACTTGCTGTGTTTGGACCCCAAGAACACCATCACCACTGTCAAGCATAGCAGTGGACACATTATGCTTTGGGGCTGTTTCTCTGCTAAGGGGTCAGGACAACTCCATCCGTTCGAGGAGAGAATGAATGTGCCCATATACTGGGAAATCTTAGGCGAGAACATCCTTCACTCAGCCAGGAGACTGAAAATGGGTCGTGGATGGACGTTCCACCATGACAGTGACCCAAAACATACTTCTAAGGCAACAAAGGAGTGGCTTAAGAAGAAGCACATTAAGGTCATGGAGTGACCTAGTCAGTCTCCGGACCTTTATCCTATAGAGCATCTATGGAGGGAGCTGAAGTCTAAAGTTGCCAAGCAACAACCA
Source organism: Regalecus glesne (assembly GCA_900302585.1). NCBI lineage: Eukaryota > Metazoa > Chordata > Actinopteri > Lampriformes > Regalecidae > Regalecus > Regalecus glesne. The sequence goes on from OMLC01104578.1 coordinate 19,707, forward strand.
ACAAATCTTAAGGATTTGGAGAGGATCTGCAACGAGGAGAGGGCCAAAATCCCTCCTGGGATCTGTGCAAAGTTAGTGGCCACATACAAGAAACATTTGACCGCTGTGATTGCCAAAAAGGGTTTCTACACCAAGTACTCAATCATGTTTTGCCAGGGGGAGAAATACGTATTTTCCTCAATAAAACACAAATAAATGTTAAAAATTCATATACTGAGATTTTCTTTAATATTCTGTCTCTCACTGTTAAGATGAACCTGCCATGAAAAGTTAATACTGTTCATTTATTTGTAGGGAGTTAAAGTCACAAAATCAGCTGGGGGTCAAATGCTTATCTTCCCCGCTGTGTGTGTGTGTGTGTGTTTGCGTGCATGTGTGTGTACATATATATATACATATATTTTGTGTAAATATGTACACACACACATATGTACACGCAGATACACATATGTATTATATTTATATACAGTTCTTCAAGTAAACCACCAACTGTGAGCAGAGGGCTCAACAAATAATGAGTGAAACAGTCCAGAAATTCAAGTGATTTCTTCCAATCTTGTGCAGTACAAGCCTGTTTCATACTTCACGCAGTCATCAACTGCCATACTTTTCCCCATATCAACCCACCTGGCTCACATGAATCAAACAATCCTAGGTATCCAACTCCAAATAAATCCAGAACCATTGTACATAGACAAACACTGTTGCTTAACGAGAGAAGTGTCACCTATAAATGAGTTTCTTTAAATGAGCCCCATTCACTTGTACTGGCTTAGTGACCGAAGGCTAAGTCTGTCTACAGCATCTCCACAACCATGACACTGAGCAGAGCACTGGTCGGAAGGACTGGTAAGAACCCAGTCCAGGATAAGTCAGAAAGACCTCGTATATAACTGAGCTGTCATGAAACATCCATCTCCTGTCATTGATTTACACAGAAGTTCTACTTAGTGCAGAGATCTTAGAGACTAGAGTACTTTAACAGACTTCAACCAGTAATAAGAATAAATAGCAATCCCCAAACATGGTGTACCTTATAAATCCATGGTACTATAATGGTTGACGTCCGTGACACAGGTGTCATCAGACAATTCACAGCTCTCAATACATTACATGGTGGAGTTAGGCTGTTTACCAGCGGCCCCCAGATAGTCTGGATGAAGGAGGACAGATAAAATGGTCCCATATCCCAAACACAACTGCCACTTGTGTAAAGTAGCTTTAGATGAGAAGACGTATCATCTGAAGCGATAAGTCAGTGTGGGCAGGAAATGTATTGAGTCTCATGAATAGAATATGAGCAAACTCAATGAAAATGGTGAATATGGCACCACAAGGGGCACTGCAGCTTTGATTTGAGACGACACAATCCCTCATGTTGGCTGTAGGGTCAAACCCAGTGAGGGTGTCAGGAAGGGCAGCCAGCCTTAATACCCCTCACCTGCCCTGGGATGGAAGGCAACCTGTCCAGGGTGTTTCTTTGTGAAGCCCACACAATGCCTCATCCTAAAAGATGGTGCATCACATTTGGATATAGAACTATTGCTATGCTGGATAACACGACTGTCAGTCTCCATCATATTTATTATCTGTTGCTCTCTGCTAGGATGGCCAAGCATTAGTTTGACACTGTTAATGCATTCTGAGCCGGGGTCATTTGTTGCTGGGGCACAGCTTAGCTGGGGCATTTTCAAAAGGTATCAGCGTGGGCCGCCAGCACGGGCCTTTTTCCAGACCTCTCTCAAATATGCGGAGCATTTACTGAAGCCCTGCATGAGCAGTATGCTCCCTGAAAGGCTTTTATTGTGTGTTTTCAGATCATCAGCAAACAGCCATACAGAGACAGTGGGGGCTGCTGGTTTCCAAGGATGACAATGGTCCCCCGTCCCCCCGGCACGTGGAAAACTCGGGCACAAAGCGGCATCGTCCTGCAGACACAATGAGCGCACTGTCCGTGACACACACCATCATCAAAACCCCAGGGAATGCGCTGCACAGCCCTATGGCCTGTGAATGCAGATAGGCAGTGTGTCGACTTACAGTGAGATGTGCAGACTTGAGAGACTCTGAGAATTACATCTGGAAACAAACACACACACGCACACCAGCTCCACAAACAAAGGGCTTGGCCTAGTTTAGGATGGAAATCCTATATCCCTGTGGGTTCTTTAAGTACTCCGCCATTCAGGGGCACTTTGCACACACTATTCCTTCAATGAACCGACTTGCAAATGTGATGATGGCTGCCAAGCCCAGTGCAGTCTCTGGGGTACGAAGCTGCCATTAAGTATTCTGACAGTGTGTTGATGTGGTTGAAGAGTTAACACTAGAGGTAAGGAGGCTGGGGGGTGGGCGATGACATTTCCTACATCTCATACTGAACAAACATTACATTGCTGCTACTAAACATAGCAGGAAGTACAGTTTCAAGACTTTAAAGGAATGATGTTAACAGTTGAACTGATGCTTTGAGGAATTGCAAACCAATCAGCACTGTTGCCTCACAGCATGAAGGCCCTGGGTTTGAATCCCGTTCCAGGCCTTTTCTGTGTGGAGATTGCATGTTCTCCCCATCAAAAAACATGCGTGTTAGGGACAATATTCCTGCCTGTGCCTGTGAGCAAGGCAGTAGGAAGAAGAACTGGAGTATCCCCTGGATGCTGCATCTTCTCACTGCTCCTATACAATAGGATGGGTTAAATGTAGAGAGCTAAATTTGTTATAAGTATGAACAAATGAATAAAGCTTCTTCTCGACACAAAGTGAACATCAGACACTGTAAAATAGGATGACTTGTTTAAGCTGCAAGGGAGGGCCATCATTTAAAATTGGTCTAATCAACTCTACCTGGCTTCCATTCTCAATTATGCCCTGGTCCCTTGATGAGTTTCCTAGTGGACCAGCCTGCGAGTCACCGAGATCCAGCCTGCCATTAAAAATCCATAATCACTTGTCTCTGAGTTTCAGAGAAATCTGCTGCTGACAGAATGAGGGCGGTGTACACTCCTGCATAATGTATCATCACATGGAAGTTTCAACACCAAATCAGAAGTACATGAGCAGCAATGATGCACTGCATGAAACATCGCTCTGACAGACGTGACTAACAGCCACCTCCCGTCAATGGAACACACTGGTTTATTTGTCCTACTCCCGTTCAGGACAACAGTAAAACAGAGGGCAGGTATCTCCAAGACCACCCATACTGTTCATAAAGAAAAGAAGAAGAAGCTTTGTTGTTTCTCATTGTACATACATACGACGGAATTTATTCTCTGCATTTGATTAATCCTATTGTATAGGAGCAGTGAGCAGCTACAGCGCTGGGGGACCAACTCTAATTCTTTTTCTATTGCCTTACTAAGAGGCACAGGCTGGAGTATTAACCTTAACATGTAAATCTGTGTCTAACCCAACAATGTGGGGACTAAATTTGATGTAAAATGGATCTCCATATTGTACAGGAGTGCCCGGGGAGCAGCTAGGGGTTCAGTGACTTGCTCAAGGACACTCTTCTGCAGGGGCCAGCCAAGGATCAGACTACCATTACTCCAATTGCCAGACAATGGCTCTATGTCCTGAGCTATGCCGTCCCAGAGACAGACAGACAGACAGACAGACAGACAGACAGACAGACAGACAGACAGAGAGAGAGAGAGAGAGAGAGAGAGAGAGAGAGAGAGAGAGAGAGAGAGAGAGAGGGAGAGAGAGAGAGATAGAGAGAGATAGAGAGAGAGAGAGAGAGAGAGAGAGAGAGAGAGAGAGAGAGACAGAGAGAGAGACAGAGAGA
>OMLC01104580.1:0-12279 GCA_900302585.1 Regalecus glesne
CACATGACAATACAATACAATACAATACAGTCATTTAGCAGACGCTTTTATCCAAAGCGACGTACAAAATTTGCAGACAGTGTCCCCACCGACACAGTGGCCGGGGATGAAGAGAAGTCCCATAGTAAACAGGCCCTGGTGGAGTGTAGTTACCATAACTGGGTGTTTTTTAAAGCCAGGAGGTCCCCAGAAAGAGCTCCAGTCAAGTGGAGGCAGAGGAGGAGCTCAGCACAGAAATAAAGAAAAGAAAAATTCCCTTATCAGTCCCACAAGGGGAAGTTTAAAATTCTCTGCATTTTTGACCCAACTTATTGTATAGGAGGAGCAAGCTGCCAACATATGGCGCTTGGGGAACAGTTAGGGGTTTAGTGTCTTGCTCAAGAACACCTCGACATACTGTATGCAGGACAGGGGATCGTTTCTGCAACCTTCCGATTACCTTGAAACTGTCTCTGGAGTGTCCTGGGATAACTTATCCCTGAAGGCCTCCTTCTTCAGTCGGACAGCTTCCCTAACTGTTGGTGTCCACCAGGGTGTTGGTGGGTTACCACCCCTTGAGGCACCTATGACCTTGAGACCACAGCTCACAGTTGCAGCTTCAGTAATGGAAGCTTTGAACATAACCCACTCTGGTTCAATGTCCCCAACCTCTACGGGGATGCCAGAAAAGCTCTGCTGTAGGTGGGAGTTGAAGGTCTTCTTGACAGAGTCCTCCTCCAAGTGTTCCCAGTTCACCTGCACTATACGTTTGGGCTTACCAGGTCTGTCCTGAGGCTTCCCTCTCCACCTGACCCAACTCACCACTAGATGGTGGTCAGTTGACAGCTTCTCTTCACACATGTGAAGAAAGGCTGCCTTTCAACCTAAGGTGCTCTGGTATCATGTACACTTATGAGCATCCTTATGTTCGAACCTGGTGTTTGTTATGGACAATCCATGACTAGCACAGAAATCCAACACTAAAGCACAACTCAGATTTAGATCAGCGAGGCCATTCCAGCCAATCACTCCCCTCCAAGTGTCTCCATCATTACCCACATGTGCATTGAAATCTCCCAGTCAAACAACAGAAGTCCCTACAGGAGCCCCATGCAGGACTCCATCCAGAGTCTCCAAGAAGGCCGAATACTCTGAAGTACTGCTTCATGCATAGGCAAGGATAACAGTCTATGGAGAACCCCCCCCCATAAACCCAAGGTGTAGGGAGGCGACCTTGGTACATCTGAGGCATTCATTGTAAAGCGCTGTGAATGGTCTTTAGCCTGGAAAAGTGCTATATAAGAACAAGTTCATTTCCTATTTACTGAAAAAGCCCAAGGGGAGGCAAACAGTACCTCTGCCTCACTGAAGGGGGCGTATGAGATCCCACGTGTTTATGCTTGTTCTGCTGTTGCTCATCTTCTAAGCAGAGAACTAAGCACCAGTACGTCGTACTCACCGCACGTCACTGCTCTATACGGGGTTTGGTCACTTCTATCTTGATGTTTCATGGGGTCTTCTTGAATACAATGTAAGAATATAATGACCAAATAAATTGACTGATTTCAGTGCTTCTCTAAGCTAGTGACCAGTCAAGGTGCCTTACAACAAATGCGTCACATTTACCGAGCATGAGGGATTAAGGCTAAATACCCTTTCCAGATGCCCCACCATGGGACATAACCCGTAATGCCTGACATGGAGGCACACGCTCTATAGCTGAGCTAACATGGCCCCAAAAGTAGCTTTCTTGTCCTTTCTGTTTCCCCTTAGACATAACAGTGTATTATTCTCTGTGAATACAAAGGTAATTTTTACTGTTACTTATCAATTATATTTGTAGAGTGGGGTCTTTGTATGTAAATGGATCCCCATCCCTGTCAGTAAGCCCTGGAGTTTATGAGTGTAATGATTACATACATGGGCCACACTGGTCGATCACCAAGTCACCAAGTCACCAAGTGCTACGGCTGTACTGAGTATCTCCAATTCAGTTCCACTTTGCTCAACTTTGGATCATCTCAGGTTGGAATAGCGAATGCCAGTCATAGCAAAAGAAAATCAGAATTCAATGCATGTTTCACAAAGACGATAATATTTCATGCACAACTGTCATATAAGAAGAGTCGAGGATCACATCAGGCACCATGTCGGCACAATGGTCAGCACTGTTGACTCACAGCAAGAAGGTCCCGGGTTCGAATCTCATCTCAGATTATTTCTGTGTGGAGTTTTCATGTTCTCCTCAGGTCTTTGTGGCTGTCTGGCTTCAAGAAGACTTGTGTGTTAAGGTTAATTCTCCTGCCTGTGCCCTTGAGCAAGGCAATAGGAGAAAGAACTGGAGTTGGTCCCCGGATGCTGCAGCTGCTCTTTATTCCTACAATAAGATGGGCTATATTCAGATAACACATTTTATTTTATGTATGTCTGATGACAAATAAATAAACCTTCTTGATCTTCTTGAAGTGCTTTGATGAGTGCTGTGTTACATTTCTTCTCTAGGCTGCTTTGGCCGGGGGCACGACAATGGTTATAGGGCATGTGCTCCCGGAGAAGAACGAGTCTTTACTGGACGCTTACGAGAAGTGCCGGAGCATGGCCGATCCTAAAACCTGTTGTGACTATGCTCTGCACGTGGGAGTTACTTGGTGGGGATCCCAGGTACTGTCTCACTTTCACACTTTCCCATCCACAAACTTCCATCATGTGAGACTCTGAGAGTCTGCTGTCCAGGGTTTTCTGTTGGGTCGTAAAGTTTGAAGCTGTCATGCTTGTGTATGTTAGGATATGTCTCTTTTGGTCGACATCTATTTATCTTAGAGGGTTTATTCATGGGACAGTATAGTGGCCTTGCTGCACAGCCTTCATGTACCGCCATTTCCCAACAGTCAAAAATGATGCATGTGAAATCAATTAGACCCCCTCTCGTGCCACGATATGGGGCAGCATGGCTCAGTGGGAGGTGTGGCCGTACGGTGATTGGAAGGTTTCAGGTTCAATCCCGGCACAATCCCGGCACATGCAGAGAAGCATGTGGAAGTGTCCTTGAGCAAGACAGCTTTCCCCTAATTGCTCTACCCTGAGATGGACTGGTGACCTGTCCAGGGGGTCACCATGCTTTTCGCCCGATGAGCACTGAGACTGGCTCCAGTTCCACAGTGACCCACCTCGGATAAGCGGTTGACAATGAATGGATGGATGGATTTTGCCCGGATGTCTCCCCACCTTCTACTCAAAATATGAACAGATCGACTCCAACTCCACCATCCATCCATCGTCAACCGCTTATTCGAAATCGGGTCGCGGGGTAACTGGAGCCTATCTCCGTTCTCATTGGGCGAAAGGTCGGGTACACCCTGTATAGGTCACCAGTCTATCACAGGGCAGAGCAGTTAGGGGAACAGTGTCTTGCTCAAGGACACCTCGACACGCTTCTCTGCAGGACCGGGATCGAACCTGCAACCTTCCGATCGCCAGGCGACCGCTCTACCCACTGAGCCATGCCCCCCCCTCTCCAACTTTACCAATCAGTTTAAAATTCATCAATTTTCTATGGTGCAGATGATCTAGGATGCACATTTTCATTGATATTTTTTGCCCATCCTGTGCAAATATATGTATTATTACATAAGCCAGTATCATATACCCCTGCCATATTTCCAGGTATGCAGATACTCTTCAATCTGTAGATGTTCTTTACTAGATAATGTGGATTATTTAGCCATGCTTACGATCCCCCCCAGTGCCACCATTGGCTCCTGTTGCACTACCAGAGCTAAAGTGTCCGCCTCAATGCTGCCTTGATACCGGGTAGTGATGGATGTAGGAGAGAGGGTCCCTCATTCACTTTTCCCATCTTTTAGGTGCGGGCTGAGATGGAGAGGCTGGTGAGAGAGAAAGGCGTGAACTCTTTTCAGATGTTCATGGCCTATAAGGATATGTACATGCTGAGGGACAGCGAGCTCTTCCAGGCCCTCCAAAACTGTAAGGACATTGGAGCCGTGGCCAGAGTCCACGCTGAGAATGGAGAACTTGTGGCAGAGGTACAAGGAAGAATCATTTCATTTTTCTTTACACGATGCAATGATGCATGGACAAAGTGCAAAAGCACTCGGGGGTAATACATACATCATGACAACCAAGACCTTCTTACAGACTCCTGTCTCCTCCTTGGAGACATAAAGCTCCTACATTGGTACTAGGTCAATAATATTTTGCTGAAATATTTTATTACTGTATTTTATTAAATATACTTTTTAATGAATTAGATTTGTGCCAATTCAACTGATAGCCTTTGTTTATTGTTATCATGATGTTGTTTTTGCATCTCTCCAGGGTGCGAAGGAATCCTTGGAGCTGGGTATCAGTGGCCCAGAGGGCATTGAGATCAGTAGGCCTGAAGAGGTGAGATGCTTTACATTAGCTCACCACAAACTCATTCTTTGTCAGTGAAATGACCATAGATAATTAAACAGCACATTATTATGAGTGCTCTTACTGTCTGAAGGAACTCACATCTGGTCTCCATTTGGAATGCTGTAGATTCATACAGTATTTTTCTCCTTTACAGTTGGAGGCCGAGGCGACCCACAGGGCAATTACCATTGCCAACAGAGTGAGTGGTCTCTGAAAGGCACACACAAGCGCGCACACACACACACACACACACACACACACAAGTGCATGGGCATAACTGGATAAGATGTTTTCCCTCAAATGCTATAGCCTTAGCATGTCTTCTTTTATCTCCCAGGCTCACTGCCCCATCTATCTTGTCAATGTGTCCAGCATGTCTGCAGGAGATGTGATGGCTACAGCAAAGATGCAGGGTGAGGCCAGAGTATGTTCATGCTACCAACAGACAGATACACTGATATGTATTCTCCATCTCATACTGAGTGTTTTGGCTTGACTGTAGGTAAAGTTGTCCATGGTGAGACAACCACAGCCCACGCTGTGCTAAATGGTCTGCAGTACTATCATCAAGACTGGGCTCATGCTGCAAGCTACGTCACTGTGCCTCCACTGCGCCTGGATCCCAGCACTCCCAATTTCCTCATGAGCCTGCTTGGAAAGTATGTAAAAAGGCTTTAGCAGACAACATGACCAAATCCTTTGAAAAGACAGTATTTCCATGTTTTCAGGATAAACGGAAAAAAAACTAAAAAAAAGCCCTGAGCCCCTGATGTAGTTTGACAGACATGATTTCCGAATTTTTTACTTTCATCTGTGCATCTTCTCAGGCTCTCCACCCAGCACTTCTCTATTATTGATGACATACTGAATGAATGTCCTAAGGCTGGAGGAATATTCCCCACTGCTGTCTCAGTTCTGCGATTTGTTTTAATCATCACACTTATCACTGGTTACATGCTAATGTTGGCACACAGTAGGTTCGTTTTGTGCCATTGCACCAATTATAATTAGTTTTGGCTTAGAGCTTCATTTAGATGAGACGTTTAAAAGGAAGATTTACAAAATGGCAGTGAGACCAACTATGTTGGTCTCACTAGAGGTGGCTGAGTTAAAGATGCTGAGATAGTTTTTGGGAGTGATGAAGGACAGGATTAGGAACCAGTACATCAGAGGAACAGCTCCGATTGGAGGGTTTGGAGACAAACCAAGAAAGGCCAGACTGAGATGGTCTGGACATGTGTGGAGGAGAGATGCTGAATATGGAGCTGCCAGGCTAGAGGAGAAGAGGAAGACCAAACAGGAGGTTTATGATGTGGTGAGGGAGGACATGCAGGTGTCTGGTGAGACAGAGGAAGATGCAGAAGAGATGAAGATGGAGGATCTGCTGTGGTGACCCCTAACGGGTCCAGCCACAAGTAGTAGTAGTAGTAGTAGTAGTATCTAGAGCTTTAATTATATAACACCAATTAATTTCCAGCTACTACACAACAATTTAAGCCAGAGAGATCCCTCCCCTGAATTTCCCCTCCACTCTTTCCTGTGTGTAGTGACACTCTGAATGTGGTGGGCTCTGACCACCGTCCTTTCACCACCAAACAGAAGGCAATGGGCAAAGATGACTTCACAAAGATCCCCCATGGGGTCCCTGGCATCCAAGACCGCATGAGTGTCATCTGGGAGAGAGGAGTGGTACGTGAAGTTAACCAGAAATATAAGCTTTGAGGTTACAGGACTGACCTGATGAGAGGGGAGTGGGGGATATTCTATTTCTGCAGGGTGCATCAAGCCATTCAGTCAGATCATGTGCACTGGAGGTGTTTGGTACATCTGTATCCCTGTTGTGCTCTCCAGGTTGGGGGCAAGATGGATGAGAACCGTTTCGTAGCCGTCACAAGCTCAAATGCAGCCAAGATCTACAACCTCTACCCCAGGAAGGGCCGGATCATCCCCGGGGCAGATGCTGATGTGGTGGTCTGGGACCCCGAGGGCTCCAAGTAGGAAACTCTTTCCTGATCTTTCTGCAGTGCTCTCTTCAGCCTTTGTCTCCCACTGCACCTCCTGCTTAGCTTTGCCTCTAAGTTGGTGCTACAGGTCATTGCATCATCAGTCCCTTGCATGGAATTAACCAGTTTACATGATACCATTTGCACAACGGCACACAATTACACACCGTTTAAAATATAGCTATAGAGTCCCTAGCACCATCCATCCATATGTATTCCAATGCTGCTAGAGAGCTTTTGGATCTGGTGAGAGGGACGAGTACCAATTCTCCCCATGGACAAGGCTACTGGTGTGCAAATCTCTAATATGGGTGCAGTTTAAATATGAATAATAGAATAATCTTTATATGCTCTAACAATACCTGATTAAAATATCCCACATTGTACTAATAACCAGGGGCAGCATAGCTCATTGGGAAGAGCAGTTGTCTGGCAATCAGAAGGTTGCAGGTTCGAGCCCTGCACCTGCAGAGATGTGTGTCAAAGTGTCCTTGAGCAAGATACTGTTCCTGTAATTGCTCTGCCCTGTGATGGACTGGTGGCCCTTCAAGGGTGTAAACCCGTCTTTTGCCCAATGAGACTGAGATAGGCTCCAGTTTTCCCGTGACCCGACTTCGAATAAGTGGTTGACAATGGATGGATGGATGGATGGATGGATGGATGGATGGATGGATGGATGGATGGATGGATGGATGGATGGATGGACAGTACCAATAACCCAAATGAAATGGCAGTATTGCATAGGATTTATTTGTTTGTTTGTACGTTTGTTGACCAGTGAGGATTGCTATCTCCTTGTGTACCCTTTCATATCAACCCTTGCCATTACCAGAAGTAATGTCTTGTACAATATACAACTGACTTACAATTTTCAAAAACAAGGTTACAAATTCATTTTACAGACACTTTTATCCAAAGTGATGTACATATGAGATTTATCATAAACCCAAGAGAGGTTGTAGACGGGAGTGGAAAATGTGAGTAAGTGCCCCAAAGCTAAGCTCAAGTCTGACAGGATGTAGGTGCTATCGTCCAACTTAAAGCATGGCAGGCTGGGTCACAAACTCCAGTGAGGGGACACGGGCTCATCCAATTTCCTCTCATCTTACCTCTTCGCTTCTCTTCACATTTTTAATCATTTTATTTTTTGTTATAGTCCAGTTTTCAATAAGTATGTAACCCCCCTCTCCCCCTCTCTCCAGGACCATTTCAGTAGATAACCAGGTCCAAGGAGGGGACATGAACCTGTATGAAGGTCTGCGTTGCCACGGTGTGCCCCTGGTCACCATTAGCCGTGGGCGAATGGTCTATGAAAACGGTGTCTTCACATGTGCTGAGGGCTCGGGAAAATTTTACCCCCTGCGAACGTTCTCAGACTACCTTTACAAGAAGATGGTTCAAAGGGAAAAGGTATCCGACATAGCTACCATCACTAAAACTACAATTGGGCCAAGTGCAACATGACGTTGAAACAGGCGTGTTTCGCTAAATTCACAGCTGAATCCCTCTCCCGAGTAGATTTACGATCACATGTGGTCACGCAAACATCACTTATTTGATCATGACGGTCATTGTCACTTGTCAACTGGAGTCTGTTAAAGGTTAAATGAAAAAAATAATCAATTTGAGAATGTTGTTTTGCTAGCATTGAGGAACCGAAGTGATTCTTGTGTCATCGTACAGAGTTAGCGTTCACACTATAGAGTCAAAATACTTCAATCACGTCATGTTTAAGACGAAACTTGAGTACGTTACAACATTCCACTGAACGTCATCCTCAGCTCTCAGTCCAGTATGTGACCCACCCAGCCCCCGTTTAAAGGAACAGAGATGTAAATTAGGGTGCTCACAAAGAATGGGGCAAAATAATCCCATTCTTTGTGAGCACCCTAATTTACATCTCTGTTCCTTTAAAATGGGGCTGGGTGGGTCACATACTGGATGACGTTCAGTGGAATGTTGTAACGCACTCAAGTTTTGTCTTGATGTATGCTCAATAATCCTGGTATGGAAATCACAAAAAGAGGTGAATCAGTTCAACTGGATCAGAAGTTCAAACTTCTGATCCAGTTGAACTGATTCACCTCTTTTTGTGTACCCAAGTTTTGTTTTGAACATATTTCCAGATGATCTGATTGAACTATTTTTGACCTTGTTGACTATCTGGATTATTGAGCCTCAAAAGAGGTTTTTCTTTTATTTTCCATTCACACAATACCACTTCCGTTCAGAGAGCAAGTCCATGAAATGAAGAAATTATGTTTAGATGGATTGAAATTACCCTTTTACAATAGCAACGGTATTTTTATCCTAAATGTGTGGTATATATTATTTGAATGTGTGTGTGTGTGTGTGTGCCTGTATCTATGTGCATCGGTGTAACTGATCGATCAGTGCCAGGCGGTGAAAGCTGTGGAGCGGGAGCCCTACTCGGGTGAAGTGGCAGCGGTGGTCAACTCAGGAAAGAAGGACTACGGAGCTGCAGACTCGGACACCCCGACCCGCCCCTGCACCAGACATGGGGGCATGAGAGACCTCCATGAGTCCAGCTTCAGTCTCTCTGGTAAGACTCAGCACAGCATCAGAGACAACAGAGGGACGACAGCTTTTGACAAGCACCTTTCAATTGTTTCTGTTTTTGTTCCTTGTTATATTTATAGATAACTGGTAGAGCTATGACGATGGGACTCATCTGCTCATTGTCTTACTTTTAATTCAGGTCAAAGATGAGCTCCAAGAGAAATAATATTGTTGGAATTGGGTTATCATGGAGGAACAGGATATATGAGATGGGTTGAGGGCACAATATGTTGGTTCAACATACATGTTCTCCCCGTGTGTGTGTGTGTGTGTGTGTGTGTGTGTGTGTGTTTCCATGCATGTTGTACCTAAAGCTGCATTCTCCCTCGGCATAGCTCAGTTGGTAGGGTGGCCGTCCTGTAATCTGAAGCTTGGTGGTTCAATCCCCTGGCCCCTGCAGAGAGCTTGTTGAGGTGTCCTTGGCCAAGACACAGAACCCCAAACTGCTCCCCGAGTGCTGCAGCTGCTCACTGCTCCTGTACAATAGGATGTGTTAAATGCAGAGGACACACTTCATTGTATGTATGAACAATGACAAATGAATAAAGCCTCTTAACTTTTGAAGCCTGCTTCACAGAATCTCCCAGGCTTCATATGCAGGCTTTCAAAGCTTTGGGATAGGACTGGTTTTGTGCCACAAGTAGTTATTACCACAATTAAAATTGAAATATTGAAATATTATTCTCTTCTTTCCCTGTGATGAAATACAAAGTAAAAGAGAAAAAATATTAAACATATGTTGCATTTTCCATCCGCTTGCCTTTTTGTAGGTGAATTTCCAGTTAACCAGTGTGTTGGACCTGTTCAGCACCAGTTTGGCACTGGCTGGTCTCAGCCCTCCAGATGACAGAGTCGTGGATGGAGTGGACCTGACGTCTGTCCTGCTCAACCACCCAGACACACAGAACAACACACTCACAGACAGGTGGGAGCAACACTCGGACCGTGTTAGCTCAGTGGTTAGAGAGCGCACCTCTAAATCAGGCATCGCGGGTTCAATCCCACCACAGGAAGTCAGAAAGGGTATCTGGCCCTGCTGAGATCCGTTTTCACATGCCGTGATTAGTCCTCACATTGTGTGTGTGTGGGGGGGACACAGATTTAGATGGAGCTTTGGGGATTAAGGTCGGATGCCGTTCCTGACAACCCGCGATGGGTTTGAACCCACAACCATCATACTATGAGTGTGTGAACATCTGAGGCACTCATTGTAAAGCCCTTTGTGAAAAAGAGCTGTATAAAATCCATTCAATGTGCTGTTGAATGCAGATTAGGCTTATTAGGGGTGTCTGATGGAGGGATGGGACATAGCAGGACACAGACTGTCACCGTTCTTTGTGGGAAATGGGGCAAATGTGCATAGGAAGTGAAGGTAAATTCCAACCACGAGACACCTGAGCCCCGGTTGTTTGTCCAGCTCGAGTAGTGAATCTCACCCTACCAGGCAGAACCTGAAAAAAAGCCAACTTGCTTTTTGCTTTCTCAAAGCGTTCACCTCTGCAATATGGCTCCATTCTGCCTGTTGTGACAACCAATCAAACCATCATTTCTGCCTTTCAGAGATGTCCTCTGTTATCTCTTAACAGGCCCATCTTTTATTACCGTGGAAATGAGCTGATGGCTGTGAGGCTTGGACTGTACAAGGCACATTACTGGACTTGGAGCAACTCCTGGAAGGAGTTTGAACAGGTGAGGTTTCTTCTTTAACCAACTGCTATGCTTTTGTCCTTTTTCTGCTTTGTGCTTCTTCATTTGCACTTGCCCTCCCTCTTCGTCTCTGCTAATCTCACTCGAGCACGCACAGACATCCTCACTGTTGGTGTTATCTGGGAAATACCTCATCAGTTGGCTGCTGTCAACATCAGCGGGTAATGAATATTAATGGAGGACACCCCACTTGGTTGAACACATATCATTCATCAACCAGTTGACTTGTTTGTCCTCTGGTGGGGAACCTCAAATGTCTGCTGCTCCGGATTGAGTCCGTGTTTCTTTGGCCTCATGGAGTTCAAACGTAGTGCTCAGGTGCAAGCAGCATGGGCTAAAACTCTTCCCCGGGCCATAAGCAGGTTAATCCAGACCTGATTAAGTGAATTAGAAGGGGAAAGTGGAAGTTTATACTTCACAAGTATTGTTGGACTAGTAAGTGGGGACCCAGTCCATGCCTTGGGTGGAGCAGAATGGGACTGAGGCTCCTTCTCCACATTAAAAACCATCTCTCTCTCTCTCTCTCTCTCTCTCTCTCTCTCTCTGTGTGTGTCTCTCTCTCTCTCTCTCTCTGTCTCTCTCTTCCATGGCTGTGTTTCTAGTGATCCAGTTTGTTTTATGCCCTATCGGTTGCTTAAATTGCTCTCTCCTTCAGGGCTGCTGAATCAATAGCACCCTCCCTTATCAGCTCATGTGAACTGGAGTGGAACTTCACAAATAATGGCGTCTGATTGCCTGTGAGTTGCCTATCGATTGGTGTATGTACGCATGCATTCGCGTGTCTGTGGCGCCGTTTCTCTGCATGAGCAGACTACACAACATCTCCCGTGGCCTCCACAGTTTCCAAACACGGGCGTGTCTCTGTGAGCTTTGGCTTGTGCGTGGGTCCTGAGCTCAAACGCTGGATGTTTAAGTTCCGTCCCCTGTATTCTTTCTTCTTTGTGCAGTTATATCCTCGGTTTACACATTACATGCGGTGCAAAGCGCAGGTCCAATTCACAAGCAAGGCCGATGCCAAGCCTGACGCGTGGATTCTAAATAAACTACGCCTCATGGCTGAGCCGCGAGTCGTTTAAGCCTCGCCTTGCAGAGCTCTGCCATTTTTCCTGAGCCTGAAAATTGTTTTCTAAATCCAATGTTTTGGCTCCCTCGGGCTGGAACACTTTTTTTCTGCACACTTGGACCAAAAATTGTGCCTTTATACTTTTGCTGGTTCGCAACTCATTGTTTCACTTTGACCCTGAAATCACCATATTTATCCAATTACAAAACTGCTGTGGCATCAAATTCCGTTTTATGGAAGCTCATCCAAAATGAGCCTGGATGAGACGGCGAGAGCCATTCCACCTACTTTGTCCCTCTGTTTGGTAAGGTGTATCTATATAGACATCTGTGTTTTCCTCAAGCCTATAGTAAAACCAAACACGGGGGGATGTGAGTCTGTGAGGCAGGAGGAGATTACTGGTTAAACGCTGAGAGAAGTATTGGTCCGCCCTACCAGAGCTCACGTTGCTCAGCCATGGAGAAAATGAGACATTTCGCGAGTTTAAATGGCTCTCATCAAATTCTCCTCAGAAGGTGAGGTGATCCTCAT
>OMLC01104589.1:0-12519 GCA_900302585.1 Regalecus glesne
CAAGGTTAAAATGTTCACTTTTAAAAGTCATTCCTTGACTTCTCTTGTAATATAATGTGCAATTCTAGCCTGAGCAAATGAGAAAGCCCTGAACAAAGAAAGGATTAGACTGAGTGCCGCCCGTGAGATCTGGATGAACAAAAAGGCCAGAAAGTTTTAGAGCTAGAGCATAATCAGGGTCATGACTGCTCTACTGTACCCCAAGGAGGAAAGTGTACAGGATGACATGGCTTTTATGAAGGGAACTTTTTACACACACAAAAGAAACAGAGGGGAGCCTACAAGTGCATGTGTGCTTACGCATGCTTGTGTCTATCTGTCTCTCTATCTTTGCATAAATGGAGAGGGTGAGGGAACTGTAGGGAGGATGGATGTGATGAGGGGAGGGGAGAGTAGGAGAGGAACCCATAACTGACAGACAGGAAAACAAATAAATGAATAGCCCCGGCAACTGGAGCAGATGAGGGATAATGGCTGAAAAAAACCTATAATGGGGGAAAGGGGTAGGTTGCTTAGCTGATCACTGAGCAGGATAGCACCACTGCAGAGCAACAATGTCACAGGCATCACCTTACAGTGATCGATGGACCAACCAGCTACCTACCACCTCCTCCACTGCCTACCAACCTGGCCTGCTATTGGACCATGTTGCATAGGGTGACAACATCCTCAGGGACTCTGTGTGTGTGTGTGGCTTAGTGTGTGTGTGTGTGTGTGTGTGTGTGTGTGTGCGTGTGTGTGTGTGTGTGTGCATGCCAAGGCAACAGCACTCAACCTAATAGATGCAGGACTACTCAAATAACTTATCAAAGGAGCAGTGACCTCTGTAATTGACCTAACCTTGAATTACACAGCAAGTATTGACTTTAGAGCTCCCTAGCACTGAAAGCTAGAACTTATAGAAATTATATGTGCTCCAATATCCTTACAGAAGTCAGGCTCCTGAGAAGCTGAGAAAATACAGCATCGTTCCGGTTCGGTTGGCCTACCATCTACTCACTTCTACCACTGCCTGGACTGCCTGGCAGGTTGACTCCATTGGTTGCCATCAAACAGGGACACTTACTATGATAAAACTACCTTTCAAATAATCCTCAATTCTGTGCAAAAATGGCTAATAAGTTGACGTGTGTTATGTCTTTCTAGGTTTGAGATGGCATACAGTCACTAACGGTATAACCCAATAATGCACATCACTGGGTGTGTCAAGGTCATCTATTCATAGCTCAGATACAAGTGGGATCAACAGCTGTCCTTAGCATAAATATAGGCTGGACAAATCCACAGCAAGGTTGTTCAAGCAAATAATACTGTGGGGTCTTTCAGCAAATTAATGTCACAAAAACCATGAAAAGCATCCTGCTAAAGCCTTAACAATTTAAAGTGGCCTCGAGGAAAGCAAAAATACACAACAAAGAACTTTACACACTGTGCAGTAAGCAGTGGCGACTAAAACCTAGTCTTCTATGCTTAGTTGCACTGGAGCAAAATCAGCCATAAGGGGAGAATAAGGTGCCAGGGGTCAATATATATATATGAACTTGTAGCTGCTATCTTTCTCCAGAGAGCGATAGTGGCACACAAAGGCTACAGTATTCAGTTAGAGGTAGTTTTCAAATCATGAATGTTCTCCTTGGAACACCCAAATGAGGTCATCATTAATTGTCAAAAACAAACATTTAGAAAACAATTCCCTCATGACAACTGGACATGATCTGTTAACAAAGTCAGGCTTTGGTTGGCTCACTGGAGTCTGCTGTCAAAGACTTATGGTGTTATTTTATGGCAAGCCATTTTATAATCCAATCCTTTTAAGGCACTAGTCACACAAAAAATAGATATGGAATGTATTTCTTTTTAACACTAGTCGCTATTCTGAACGTCACTAGTAACTATTGTAAAGTAACTAGTAGCTAATAATTAGATACTAATTCTATTAGAATAAGCAATATGGGACAACAGAGAGGGCGGGCATCCAGCCTTAATCCCCCATACTCCACCTAGGTACAACAAGGGGACAAATCATGACATGATACTTCTAAAATGGCTCTCCATATCAGAATGAGCACTAGTTACTGATTCTATTTATTACTGTAATAATGATTATTATTATGATTTTAAGCCAGGCTTTGGCATCCCACCGTGGGGCATCAGGAAGGGAATCCGGCCTAAATCACCTACATTCTATTGAGGTTCCTATCCACCCCAGGGCATGGTAGTACAGCGGATCAGGTCCTTTCTGTGTGGCATTTTTACGTTCTCCCCATATCTGCTTGGGTTTCCTCCGTGTGCTCCAGTATCCTCATCCCCTCAAACAACAACATGCAGGGACTGCAGATGTGAGTTAGCTTGAAACTATGATCTGGAACATTGATTGGGGATATTAGTATAAAAAGCTGCACACAGTCCCTTAAAATAAAAGCTGATATGTGATGATGCCTCATGAGGTTCAATTGATAAGCTACTTGGTATATTTCTAGTAAGAATATAAGTGACTAGGGCATTCAAATTTGAGAGAGGACATCAGGATCTTCCCTACTATTCTGTTGGCTGGTTGGGCAACCCCATTGTGGTAACTGGCCATAGAAAGAGAAATGGGAAAAATATAGTTGGCTACAATTATAAACTATGAATACAATATTTGTAGCTTTGAAGGTAAGAAATCCAGGGAAATCAGTGGGTACTTCTAAGTAAAAAATGCTTCTTCAAAACCATAGGGATAACCTGACCCCTGCTGGTAAACCTCTGTATAGCTACCAACCATCTGTAACCAGTGTTAGCTTCAGAAGCAGAATACATTTACTGGCCATGTGATTTTTCATATACATAGAATTTGATTTTCAGCCGTTTCATGGCTCTTACAGGTACTTCACATAGAATGAAAATGCAACAACCTTCAGATAAATACACAAGGATTGACTATATACAGGGAAAATAAGACCTAATAAATTGCAATGGTGCAGAGAACGGCAAAATGACCTTGTTCTTGTATAGTTCTTTTCTATTCTAGTGACTGCTCAAAGCACTTTACAATGAATGCGTCAAATTTATTGAACCCCATAGTGGGATACAAACCTGCTATAGCTGACTTGAAGCTGCGTGTTCAATCACTGAAGGTGTCAGATATTGAAATAAATCCTAGCAGGTTACTTACAAACATGCATTCACCATCACAATAAGATTTTTGACAGCTGGCTAAAAAGAACGGGTACTCTCCCATGATATATCACCTAAGACTGAGTTTATCTTCAATACCTTACATCAATATGAACCTCAAATTGTTTTTTGTTTTACACACATATGCACACCATTTCTTTTTTTAATCTACTTTTTTAAATGGCCTTATATGCGTTTTATTATCTTCTTACATCTTTAACAAGTACACAAGCAACCATTGAGCTAAATTCTTATATGTGTAAACATTCGTGGCCAACAAAATAAAACAAAAGGATTTTAATGCTGTTATCTATAGAATCCTTAAAATGTAGCAGTATTACTCTGATTGAACGAACTGGTGGCACTGGCGGTAGAGCTCTGCACTTTAATTCACAAGGTTATGGGATTGAAACCAGCCAGTGTGATTTTATGGAGACGGCAGAGCTCAATGGGTAGAGCAGTCGTCTTGCAATCAGAACGTTGTAGGTTCAATCCCGGGTCCTGGACTAAGCATGTCGAGGTGCCTTGAGTAAGACACTGAACCCCTAACTGCTACCCGAGCGCTACATGGTGGCAGCTCACTGCTCCTATACAATAGGATGGGTTAAAATGCAGAGAATTCCAAATTTCCCTTGTGGGACTGATAAGAGAATGACAACAACAATAACTATAACAATAATAATAAATACAAAACAAAAAAAATTGTGATTTATGGTCCTAATTTATGGGTGGTGTAAGAATGTGTATTCCCATTCCAGTCTATCATTTGTGTGTCTTTTTACCTTCTGATAGAACTCGGAGAGCAGTTGGTGATGCGGCCCATACACTCCAGAGCGGCACAGTAGGATCCCAGATTTAGATTTTTACCATTTTCCACAGCTAGGAAAAATAAGCTGCGAATCTGGTTCAAATAGCCCTACCAACAGACAAACATAGGGGGACAGTTATTAATTCCCAATGTATTATAGTTCCCTTAACATCATCCTGTATATTTTAATGACAAGAGGGAAAACCAGGAAAAATAGCCAAAAAGACTATTTAGTGAAACCATTATGAAATTTAAATAATGTGTCTGTACAACAAGTATTTTATGATTAAGTCTCAAATTATTATTTGTGTTACATCATGTAGCAATGGAAAATATTTCACAATTACTAAATCAAATTTATTTATTTTCTTAGCACTAATAGTGATCCGTCTTCTTCAGTTTGTTTGTAGCAAAGTTCTGAAAAATCTTTTTACATTTGAATTAACGTGAACTACTTTATCTATTTTAATTCCCAGAGTGTCCTACCGCTAGGTCAGTCTCTTTGATCCCCTCTAGAACATCAACAGGAAGGAGGAAGTGGTAGCATGTGTCTCCTCCAAGTCACATGACCACTAGCCCTCACTAGTCCACACATCATGGTCTGGTGGGGAAAGCACAGTGCTTGGCCGTCAGAGGAGAATGAAGCAGAGTACTTTCCCTTCACTTAACCAAGAGGCCTGGACAACCCAGAGGGGGACACTAGTGAACCCAGAATACTTTATCCAACCTAACCCCTATACCCATGTGAGGCTTAGCCAATTATGACCCACTAACTATGGACCTCCGGCCGCGGTTGGAAATGGCACAGCCCGGATTCAAACACCCAACTTTATGATGCAGAGATGCACTGAACATATGTACCTTAATCCCCTACATCACCGGAGCCCCACCCACCTCCACCTTGAACCCATCTGTTATTCCCACAGCAAATCTCACCACTCTTGCATACTTCTCTGCCACTCCGAACTTCCTACCACACCACCATAGGCGTACACCTTCTGGCCTTCTCTGTATTTCTCTATCAACATTCTCAAAACAAACACTGCATATGTGGTGCTCTGCCATGAAACCATACTGCTACTCACTAATCATCACCTCTCCTCTTAACCAACCTCATACAACTCTTTCCCTTATCTTCTTCATGGTATGGCTGATCAACTTTATACCTCTGTAGTTACTATAGCTCAGCACTTCACCTTTAATCTTTCAAATTGGCACCAGTATGCTTCTCCACTCTTTAGGTATCCTCTCACCTCTAAGATTCTGCTAAAAAATCTAGCAAATTATTCAATCAGTCAAAGTACTAGTAGTGCTATACTTTGACAGTTTCTTTTAAATCATTAATCTAATCACTTAATCGTTGAAAACTCATTTTGTCTTTCAATCTAACTAAAATTAACTGGAAACACACTGTAAAATTTATTTAAGCCTTAGCAGCCATTCTAAACCTGTCTAAGACAACACCCAGAAAATAATTCTTCAAAGATTTACCCAAAAATCCAACATCTGTGTTATTTTTAGTTGCTTTTAACTGATAGCCTTTTCTTGTAAATAGATTTGGGTTTGTTTGTCTTTCTTGCTCTCTACCATATGGCAGTACCAGTGAATGATATAGTCCCAAAAAAAATCTACACATGCTCAGTTTTAAACATGATTAATGTCTTATCTCACCTTCTTGGCCCAACCTCTCATCACAACGTTGTACATTCCTATGTTGAGAATCATGGATCTAGCCTGCCTTTTCTGCTGATTGAACAGGATGCGGTTTGCCTTCTCAAGCTTGCCAGAGAAGATGCAGGCCTCCAGATAGCAGAGTAAGTTAAGCTGGAAGTCACGATATATATTGTAGCTAGGATTTTCCGTAAGGTTTTGCTGGCAATTTGACAACATGTTATGGCTGACCCATTTGTTGAGTTCCTTCTCAGGTTTCTTCTTAGCCTTAGCCAACTCATTTACCAAACCCATGCCGTCTTTATTAGGAAACTGTGTTGTCAAGTCCATTATTTTCCTTTCAGAAGTTTTACGAGAAATAGCCATTGTTGAAGAAACAGCAGTAGCAGTGGTGAAGGTGGAAGTATCCAAGGAAGATCTTGCAGTCCCCATTTGATAAGACAACACTGTTGTATCTTCTCTATTTTCAGTAGCGGGTGAAGTATTTTTAATTGCAGTGGATATAGTTTTGAGTGATTTCCCAAGGAGCCCCTCACTGACTTTGCTATGTTTAGATTTTAGTTCCTCTTTTTCTTTGATAACCATCTGTATTTTCTGATGGAGACACCGTCGTCTCTTAAATTTATTATGTTTCTCCTTTTCAAGTTTTTCTATCCAGCGGCTAGGCTGAACATTAGAAGGTTGCATTGTAACACCTTGAGAAGCAGTCTTTCCTTGTTTAGAAACATCCACATTCTTTCTAAATGTAGTTCTGGGATCCTTTCCACCAGGAGCCCTTCCAACTGAAAATGGTGGCTTGAGAAATTGCCCCTTTTTCTGTTGAACATGTAAAATTATGTCAGATTGGAGTTGCTGGATCCTGGCCTCAAGCACTGTGAAGGAGAGAGAAGCAAAAAGGACTAAGTGGATAGAATTACTGGCAAGCCTATCTTATAGCAACAAACAGTGCAACATAAATAAGGATGTGTTAACAATGGAAAACCCTGACGCTGATTCTCATAACTGAATCTAAATCAGTTTATTGGCCATGTGGGTTTCAACATACATGGAATTTAACATCAGTTCTATGCCTCTCAAATGTAGGTTACATAGAATGACAGCTCGATAACGCAAAAATCCTCAAATACACACACACAAGTATTGACTATGTACAGGTGAAAACAAGAGGTAATGGTGGCAGCATGGTGCAAAGAATGTATTAGAAATATCGAAATAAATGTTTGCAGGTTACTTATATGCCTGAGGTAGATGGACATGTCAAACTATACTAGTATACATATAATGTACACTCACAGTCTATACATAATTCTCACTAGCTAAACTCAAAACAAGGTTAAGAAATTAAATAACACTTCCAAAATATACGTTTGTTAATCAATGTTGTACTGTTACATATACGTAACATAATATCAAAGAGATAAAATCTTTACAAGCTGCCAAGTAAGTTGAAGTGTTACTAAATAAAAAGAAATGTCAAGCTTATAGCATCAAACCATGCAGTCAAAAGAGAAGTTAGTTTGAGGAATTTAAAATGACAGAGACAATATTGTCAACTTGTTGGTGTACTTTGCAGTTCGTGGTAACCTCAGAATCTGTACCTCCTAATTTTAATTATTTGATTGCTAACCTTTATTTCCCACATTCTTAGCTGTGGATAGAAGATGACCCGATACCTTAATACCTACCTGATACCCATAGTGAGCTAATTTGGGTCAGAAAGGTTCAAGTAGGCTTGCCCGCTAAAAAAGACAAACATACCATCTAGGAGTTGAGCCTGCTCCAGTACACGTTTCTTCCCATCCTCCGTCTTTGCGATTAAAGGTGAGAAATGTCTACGTTGTATACAGAAGGGGATCTCTGAAAGAAATCGGATGGAGAAATAGAAACTGTCAGTTGATCTATTAAAAACTAGAAATACACTTTCTGTATTAACACAATAATCGAGATCATAGCCTCGACCACTACTTGCTATAAATTGGATATCATGTATGTGAATGCTGATAACTAATCATTCAACGTTTAGAGTTAATAAGTTAACCATTTTATTCATGTCTTGATGATGATGGCAGTGCATTTAAGAGTAGGCATCTTAACATTATGTATACACGGTCTTTCTAACCGAAATCTAGTTTGGTTGAGGTGTACTTTTCCAACTTGAGGGCAACGGTGAGCTCACCTGCTGTTCCTTTTACAGATTTGTTCCGTGCAGCAAGACACAATAGACTATAGTCCACACGAGTCACAGGGAGAGCACATCTTTCAAACAAAGCCCGACGATTCAGACCCTTTGAAAAGGCACAAATTCTCATAAGTGACATGTTGACATACTAACCGCGTTGCTTATGCGTATAGGGACACCATTTTGAATAAGACCAGGCCAATAGAACAGGGC
This sequence comes from Regalecus glesne, assembly GCA_900302585.1. Lineage (NCBI taxonomy): Eukaryota > Metazoa > Chordata > Actinopteri > Lampriformes > Regalecidae > Regalecus > Regalecus glesne. The sequence goes on from OMLC01104589.1 coordinate 8,028, forward strand.
TGATAGGAGAGACTTCTTGGCTAATCGATCACAGATAACTCGATGGAGTTAATCAGCCAGCCGATGCTTCAGGAACAGCACTCTCATTGAGTTACGTCATATCCCACTCCCGGGTAATGCATTGATGGTTTTCAAGTCACGCATATTCAGATGTCGTCACAAGAAAGGTGAAATAGTTCACCTGGATCAGAAGTTTATTCCGAAACGTTTCGTCACTCAAACAGGTGACAACGTCAGTATGAGATGACCCCAAGAATCCCCACTCTTATAAACCACAAGGGGAAATTTTGTCTGGTTGAATACATATCAATGGAGATTTGCTGAAAAGATGGTATTGGTCAAACGCCCCTCAATTTGCTGTGATCATCTGTAATGCCGTTTCACTTTCAGAGCTAATCTGTAATGAAATAGCACTGCAATGCGAGGTTGGACAGTGTAAAACAGGGCAGGTAGAAATTGGGTCGTTCGTCTTTTGCTTTTAAAAGATGACAGGTAGTTAACAAAACCATTTGCTGAACATGTTCACCTGACAATGGTTAGATCAAATCATTAGATGAGATCCTAGAGAAGAAACAAGAACGAATTGAATTCCTTCTTATTTCCCCTCTTGTCAGATCTTATCTAATGCTTTGCTGTGACCAGTGTCAGAAGAAAATATTCAGAAAATGGCTCTTTTATCAATGTAGCTTCCAACTTTTGCACCATAAAACGATTCCTTATTCACTTACCTATTTCAAAGAATCAAACCTGGTCACCAAGTATTAAATATTAAACGGTAATTTATGATCCATTCTCCTCTCTGACTCAATTCTATTAGATTAGAGTCCATAATCTTCTGTTGAAATTTTGTAGGACCTATTGTACTAATAGTTTGGTTTTTAAAAAGTAGACTTGATGACATGGAAGATCTCAAGCCGTAAAAGAGACTATAAAGCTACCGTATCAACACTTTGTTGACCAGTATAATCAAACATTTACATTCATTTTGCTAGAGTGTTTTAAAAAAAAATCTGTCAGTTGTAGTACCATTTTATTATCACAGAGAGAAGTATCTCATTAAATTCTCTTGACATGTAAGTCCAGCTCTGTGTCCATCTGTTGAATACAAATAAAAAGACTTATCGTCCTCTGCAGCTTTGCCAACCTGTATGTCTTTCTTTGTGTAGGGACACTTTACCTCAACACAGCCAACTGGTATCCTCTTCTTACAAGACTTGTCCTCAAGAGGCCATAGCTTTTAACTGGCTCACCTGACGGAGGGTTATCTAGTGATCAGAAAGTTGCGGGTTCGATCCCAGCACCTGTAGAGAAGTGTGTTGAAGTCTCCTCGAGCGAGACACTGTTCCCCTAACGGCTCTGGCTTGTGATGGACGGATGACCTGTGGAGGGTGTTTCCCCACTTTTCGCCCAATGAACACTGAGATAGGCTCCAGCTCCCCTGCGACCTGATTTCATATAAATGATGGATAGATGGATCTCCTTCATTCTCAAGCATGAAATCAGTGTACTTCTTTACAGCCACAGCTTATTTTATATAGGATGCAGGAAGATTGCTTGTTATTTTGCTGCCTGCGGTAGTTGTCATTTTCCCGAACCAGATAGGCCACATGTTCTTTCTCCTTTTGATAATTTTCCCAAAGTTTCATGCAGTAATTGTTTTCGAATGCTAATCGAGCCCGCTTGATTCTTCTACTTGCCTGGCAGTGTTCTTGCACAGTGTACTAACATCTTCTACTGAGATTCCCACTCATTCCTGCACTTTTCTCCCAGTTTCCAGGACACTTATATCTTCTCCATCAAAAATTGTATCTCCGATGTTTCTGAAAATCAAATCAACATGGTCTCCTCTGTAGAAAGTTGACGAAGCCAATGATTGAGCAAGTGTTAACACTTAACAGTTCTTTTCTCCTGCAGGATTTTTCTAAACTGTGTTGATTGCTCAAATTCATTGGATGCTAGTGCTCTGTAGGACAGCTTAGCGTTTTCTGCTTGCCAGAGGTCTTCGGTATAAGTTTGCAATGATTCACTTGACATTTTGTGGCCAAATGGTGATGTTGCACAATAGCCTTCTCAAGTTCCACTAAAACTGGGTCACTTGGTTTACTCGGCTTTCTCCAAACTCACTTCATTGAATTTTACCACCTTGGAAAAAGTCATGTTTGCAGCAGATGCCACAAGGCGTTTTTTGCGCAACTCGCAGTTGCACTTGGAGTAAACAATGTCGCCACTTCCTTGGTCCGAGTGGGCATAAACATGATATGAAATGCTCTTCATCTATGCATGAACTGTTGACTTTATCAGGAATAAGTGTTGTGTCCCCTGACTGTTAGGCTTGGCAAAAAAGCATTACAGACGTAGGCCTCTTTCCACGACTTGCACCCCTGATACTTCTCTCTGAACGCCTTTGACACAATGGATTTTCCAGGAATCGCCGATCCGTCTCTCGTCAGTGAGTTCATTTGTCATACCAGGAGTGTCCTTCTTTGTTATTCAAGCCCCACAGCTCGAGAAGGACCGGATCTTCTTCATCGATTTTTCTCGATCCTGGTCCGAGATGTAGGCCAATGTCTGCTGCAGCTCCGATGGGACTGTTTGCTTCTTCAATGTCACCAGAGCCAGGGCAAGGGTGTTGATAAAAACTTGGGCAATGGTTATCAGCAACATTTTCTTCATTTTCCATGTTTTTTGACATCTTCTTTGGAATTTCTTTCATGCATTTCAGTAGCTAGCCTAGCTGAATTCAATGTAAACTAGTATGACACCTGACTATACGTGACTTCATAAGCAACTATTCTTTAAACGCGATCTATCTATCCGTCTGTCTGTCTGTCTCTGTCTATCCGTCTGTCTGTCTTTGTCTGTACATCCGTCTATTAATCTATCACCTGTCTTGAACTTTGAGATTCAGTGGTTATACCTTGGCTATACTAACATCCATTCCCAGGGATACAGCAACTGACTGGCAACTGGTTTTAAAACTCATCTAGATTCTGTTTTATGTTGTAGTTCTTCTTTTCACTGTCAATCAGTTACCATAGGATCATAATACCTGTTCTCCTCTGCGTACCCTTCAGACGTATCCCTGCTCCAAACTTCACCCTAAGAACACCATTATCAACACGTCAGTGATTTGTGTGTGTGTGAGAAGATTTAGAAGTTTGTTGGTAATTGGCCTATAGGTGGCAGTCAAGCAATAGGCAATGTAGGAGGTAGGGGAGTCAGAAGAAAGGTCAAACTAAGATTTTTTAAATAGAATTCAAGGTGGGAGTATTTCACACAGTGTCACATAGTTTTTGAGAAAAGTAATTCTCATCATATTTAGGGCATTGTCTTTACATCACAATTTGTTTTGTTTCTCACCTCTATGACTTCCCAGCTGGAATAATGTCTGAATATTTGCTTTTCCCATTGAGGAAAGCATGTATGAATGAGAGAGGTCAGTTTTACGTATCACAATTAGCCCCTGAACTGTGAGGGTGGATCGGGACCTAGATGGAGCTCGGGGGATGGTTACGGCCTAAATCCCACCACTGCATTTAGAACAGTAGCAATACAAATCACTTAATTTGCCAAGTACATTTTTACATTTGTATCTGAAATCAATCCTCTGCATTTAACCCATCCTAACAACGAGGAGCAGTGGGCTGCTGCAGAGCCAGGGGGCAACTCCAGGTCATAAGCCAGTGCCTTGGTCAAGGACAAGTGGAGGGTTATGTCCCTAACATTTATATTTTTGGACATACCCATGCAAACATCAGGAGAACATGAAAACTACAGACAGAAAGGGCCCATTTGGCCCCCAGTTGGATCGGAATCCAGGGCCTTCTTGTTGTGAGGCAACAATGCTGAGGCACTGGAGCACCCATTGGATATGTCAAACTTCTTGATAATACATTTTTTTTTAAATTAAACTGTTGAATTTATAGCTAGGGTTTAGGTGGATTGCCCAAAACATGTAGGTGTAGTACATTCCCCAAAGAAAGGACAGGAATGAAATCCAGCAAATGTAAAATGACGTTCAATGAAAATGCCCGTATCAATCTGGATAATAGTGAAATATTTGTTTAAATGGACAAATTCAGGACAGTTTTATCAATGTTGCCATCAATAAAAATGTCCCCTGAATTCCATTGTTAAATGTGTCCTCATGAAAATCATCCTCTCTTTTTTTGGGGCCTTTTTCAGTATACTTTTGAAGTTCAAACACTGACCAATTGAAATCACGTCAACTGTGACTCAGCTCCAAATTGAAAGCAAAATAGAATTCATCTCAGTCACATCCTGTATGCTCTCTGACCCCCGGCAGTGTCAGGTTCCTCTTGTCATGCATCCATAAAGCATTCTTAAACACTTTAGCAGCCCTTTTGTGTCTCGGCAGGCTGGAGGTTAACACAAGCACTACTTGACATAGAGAGAGAGAGAGAGAGAGACAGAGAGAGAGAGAGAGAGAGAGAGAGAGAGAGAGAGAGCGAGAGAGGGAGGGGGGGGGGGG
>OMLC01104591.1:0-13990 GCA_900302585.1 Regalecus glesne
GAGAGAGAGAGAGAGAGAGAGAGAGAGAGAGAGAGAGAGAGAGAGAGAGAGAGAGAGAGAGAGAGAATTATCTGCACATTGCTCCAGTCTGGAAAGTGTTGTGAGGTGATGTGTGTCTCCTGATGTTCTGCAATGATAGATTAGGGTAAAGAAACAAAAAACTTTAAAATTCCATCCATGTTCAGAATTGCACTTTAAATGCCACCACGTCCTATTGCCTTTTCCAACTAAATATGTTCCTTCCTGCCTGGAAAAAGGGCCTCTTTGGTTCTCTAGCATGTTTGCTGCTCACAGATGTAGATCACAAAAAAGTGCTTATTCATTCTATTGATTAGCTGTTCAACAGAGTTGTGCTATGGATTAGTTGTTATTAATAGTCAGCCTTCTATCTGTGAGTTGAATTTAAAGTGGGATTTTAATCCATTTCTCCTTGACCACATTTCACATTCACATGCATTGCTCCTGTCAATGCATCTTATGTTTAGTCCTTGTAATGATGCTGATTATAGTCTGCCACTGTGACAATTTAATGTAATTTTCACATTAATTAAGGGCCATTTTTCTGTATTATAAGTAGCTATACTATAACCAGAGGAGAAATAGTATTGATTGAATGATGAGGTATTGAAAAAATGATTCCCTTATCAGTCTCTCAAGAGGAAATTTGGATTTCTCTGCATTTTTGACCCAACCTATTGTCTAGGAGCAGTGAGTTGCCAGCATATGGCACTCGGGGAGCAGTTAGGGTTTAAGTGTCTTGCTCAAGGACACTTTGACATGCTATATACAGGACCAGGGATTGATCCTGCAACCTTCCGATTACCAGACGACCGCTCTACCCACTCAGTTATGCCGCTGCTATTCCGTATTCCTTTATTCATTAGCATTAGTAATGTCCTTCCCTAAATTGTAATGGCAAACAAGCACACACACATGTGTGTGTTTATGTATGTATGCATGTATCCACATAGATATACACACAAACAGGTATGTCAACACCATGCTGGCTCAGTAGTAGGGCACACCTGTCATAGTTGGGCGCAGAGGGTTCGGTCCCACTACAGGGCATCAGGAAATGGGCTTGCATTCTCCAAGATAAAAAATAAATCACTTGATTTATTGGATCATTTATACATATTTTGCCTGTTTGCAATGATGTTTCTGTGTGTATGTGTGAGCAGCAGAGTGTGGTGGCAGTTTTAAGGATGAGCCTATAGGGCGTATTCTCTCTCCTGGATATCCATTCCCATATGACAACAACCTAAGATGCAAGTGGACCATTGAGGTCAACTCTGGCAACATTGTAAGGTACTGCACAAGCTAAAATGAAATGTATCTCTTTTTGTGTGTGTGTGTGTCTATATTTGTGTTTACTTTGTCCCTTTATAAATGTTTCTACATTGAGTATGCTTAAATGACTAGATATCATTCATTTTAAAATGTGCTTGAGGCTTAAAATAACATATTGAACAAGTTTCAATCTTTGAATAGTAGGTTTAAGTATTTGACATGATTTTAAATGGAATATATTTGGGATTTATGAATTTAGTGAGATAGAAGTCAAAGAGTTTTGACTGGTGTTTTACCAAGGACCTTTAGTTTCTAGATATGGGGAAGATCTACTGGTCTCCTACACATGTAATCAACCACACACACAAACAAGGTCCTGGACAGGACTGATTAGAAATCAAATAAGACTGAAGTGAACTGATGTGATTCTCAGTTGGCATGACTTCAAATGTCTAAAGGAGAAAACAGAAACTAGAAATATTTTGCTCTGGTCTTGGACAGTTTGGTTTAGATTTTGAACGTGAAAATGTCCCTTCCAAAGCCAGATGTCATCAAGAATAATAGCCTGCAGCTGCGTCTTTAACAGTCGATGGTACAGGGAATTTGTAGACAATCTAAGAGCATCCACACGGACTGGGTGACATGGGAACAATTGGGGGGGGTTGAAGACCTTTATCCATTGTGCAGCACCTGTTTTGCTTGCTTCGTTTACTAAAATGAACTGGGTGTACTTGATTGAGCTGATTACATCTTGAGCTGAAAAAATCCCTTTCTACCGTTCTACCAGTCTAAAGTTCCTAGCATTCGACACGGAGGCATCCCATGACATCCTGAAGGTGTGGGATGGACCTCCTGAGAACGAAATGTCCCTGAAGGAGGTGAGTGGTTCCCTGCTGCCTGAGGGGATCCACTCCACTCTCAACCTAGTCACCATTCAGTTTGAGACAGACTTCTACATCACCAAATCTGGCTTTGCTATCGACTTCTCTAGTGAGTATCTTTACCCTAGGAGAGGAGACATTGCCTGCTTACTCTCATGAGAAAATAGCAGAGGGAGCAATTAAAAGCATTCATTGTTTGTGCATGCATTTGTTTGAAGTGATGGTTTAGAGTACCTCTGCTTGACAATAGAATGAGTGTTTGATCACATGTATATAATTTTCTTTTGATTTAATTTCAAACCATTGTCGACTGTTATATGACACTAGATATTTCAGGTAAAGGAAACGTATCATGTAAGCATGCATCAAGATGCATCATGTGAGTGCCTGTCTTTTATCTACAGTGTATACTATGCAGTCAGTCGGGGCCGTGGTAGCTCAGTGGTAAAGTGCACTTCTGGGAGTGATGAGCCATAATGTGCAGGTCAAAGCAATCAAACCAACATCAGGAAGGGCATCGGGCCTTAATCCTCCCCAAGCTCCATCTAAGTCCATGTCCACACCCACAACGTGGGGAATAATTGTGACACATAAAATGTACCTCTCATACTGTGGAGTCTGCCAAAGAAATAACGGTTGTGACCGTTTTGTTTTAACTTGATCCCTTGCTAATTCTTTAGTGTAATCTCTCCAAATCATTTTCCTCTGATTTAAGTACCGTGGTTTTGACAGTTTTTGCTGTAATCTTTTGCCCTGGCCGAATGTGCAGTCACAATCAAATGTATTCCCCATTCCACTGCTGATAGTCTCATACATACTGTGAGTTTTCCTATGGCTGATCATTTTTACATGTTTTTCCAATGAACAGCAGCTTGGGCCAAACACTTGTGCTCCACAATTTAACTAACTACCTTAGTGCAGCCCTATATGATGATAAGAGATTCCATTATTAGTCCCACAAGAGGAAATCTGCAAGGTTCCAGTAACAAAGTGGAAAGCAAATGGAGGGACATGAAAAAAGGAGCAATGTAAGCAAGGGGAAATATTACAAAGGTCAGAAAGATTCATTATGAAATCAAATCATGCGAAGTTTATTACCCCTCCAAGTGTTTGGTGTTGATTCCAGCCGAGCAAGCATATTTTTGGCTAACCTAATGCTAGTATTGTTTAGAAGTGGTTCCGATATGCCATCACTTCCAAAATGTGCAGAGCTGCTTCAGGGAATATGAGACTGCCTGGTGGACAGCAACCAGGGATTCTTTTTTTTCATGGCATAGGTGCAGTTTATCTTTACAGCTATATGCAGCATTGTGAGATAAAGTTGTATTTGAAATTTAAACTTGACTCCTTATTGCTGACAAAATCAACTTTCTATTGATTTCCACTGAGTAGCAGGTATTTGTGTCTTGGTGTTGTCTTGAATTACTGTTTTTGTTCTCTGGATCATTGAATTTATTTTACAGATGTTGTTTAGAAAATGCATGGGGACAATGTGATACCTGCTGAGATCAGGTGGAAATATGTTTATAGAAAGTCTAGAAATACATTTTCATGCTTGTTTTGCATGCCGTGTGTGCCGTATGTGTGTCATTTGTTCCTATGTATGCATACATACTCATTTGAATCCTTTGGAGTGTGTGTGTGTGTTTGTTTGTGTGTGTGTATTCATACACATGTGTACGTTTCAGTATTTACTTACTAATTCCATGTGGGCATGATTATATCCATTTTTAATGTGTGTGTGTGTGTGTGTTTCTCAGGCTCTCTTGCAACAGCCTGTAGGGACCCTGGTATGCCCATGAATGGCAGCCGCAACGGGGAAGGGCGGGAGCCCAGCGACTCAGTGACCTTCTCATGTGATCCAGGCTATGAATTGCAGGGGGAGAGCAGAATCACCTGCATTCAAGTGGAAAATAGATATTACTGGCAGCCCAGTCCGCCAAGCTGCATAGGTGAGGAGGGGAATGGAAGAAAGGGATACGAAATTAAAGAATCAAGGCATTGTTAGCTTAGTAGAGAAAGACATAGGAGAAGTGGGGCAATACATGTTGAAGGACAGAGAAGGGGAGAGTAAAGAATAGGGAATTAAAAATGAGATGAGAGACAGATGGTGGTATGTGGTAGGGTAACTGGTTGGTTTTCTAAGATCAATTTTCATCAATCACTAAAAAAGTTATCCAGTGGCGTGGGGGGTTAAGACACCTATGTTCAGCACATCTATGCGTCATGCAGTCCAGTGTTTGATTCCCAGCTGCACCGTGTCCAACCACAGCCAGAGGTCCATAGTTAGTGGGTCATAACTGGCTAAGCCTCACATGGGTATAGGGGTTAGGTTGGATAAAGTATTGTGGGTTCACTAGTGTCCCCCTCTGGGTGGTCCAGGCCTCTTGGTTAAGTGAAGGGAAAGTACTCTGCTTCATTCTCCTCTGACGGCCAAGCACTGTGCTTTCCCCACCAGACCATGATGTGTGGACTAGTGAGGGCTAGTGGTCATGTGACTTGGAGGAGACACATGCTACCACTTCCTCCTTCCTGTTGAGGTTCTAGAGGGCATCAGAGAGACTGACCCAGTAGTAGGACACTCAGGGGGGTCAGGTGGGGGAAAAAGGGACAAAACTTTTAAAAAAATGTAATTAAATTTAAAAAAAATCTGTAAAGATCAAATCGGCTTCAACAAAGTAGATGGAGGAAAGTAACTCGGAAGGCAGCTAGTATCAATTGGACTGACCGTTTCCTTTTGAGAAAAACAAAAGCTTGACGTCGTGGATTGTCCTCCCACTGTTCCCAGTCTTACTGGTCGTGTGCTGAGCTGATGCGACCTCAGAGCATTTACACCACCTGACACCTCTGACACCTTCACATAGCTAACATGGAGTCCTCCATGGTGAGGACATTCTGATTAAACTTGCTTTCAGAGATGGATAGTTGTCCTGATGGATGCTCAATCATCCGGGTGTAGAAGCCCCAGAAACCTGAATCAATTCAATCAGGTACGAGGTTTAGTGGGAGAAACGTCTCATCACTCATACAGGAGACATTTTCAGTCTCAGCTGACTGCAGCATCCCCACCTTTTTAAACAATACGGTTGCCTAATGACATAAATCAGTGATCAGTTTCATATGCAGACGCTGTTGGGATTGAAGGCATAGCTACAGTCACAGCGTTTTAAGTTGGTGACAGATGTACTCTCATCTCCCCTCCTCGGTTTTAGGGATGGTCGTTCTCTCTTCACATAGATGGCCTGAACAGGGAGTTGCAGACAGAGGCCATCTATCTGTCACCATCTTGCACAGCTTTGATTGTAGCTATTCCCCAATCCTCTGGGAATAATGCACATGTCTATTGGAATTAATTGAGTTTGTTGTGACCTTACTGCTTTCAAAACCATTCCCTGGATTTTCAAGTCATCTGTTGCTGTCTACCAAATCCTGGTTCCAAGGTCTCATTCGATGTCGCCTGGTCACCAAACTGCATAGATAAGCGCTGCTACGACTACGCCTCCATCGCAGACTCCTGCGACCTGCTGTTCGTGATGTCATATGATGAGCAGAGTCAGATCTCAGGCGACTGCATCGCCATGGCGAACGCCCCTTGGTCACAAACACTTAAAGGTTTGTAGTTAAACACTACAGTCGGAGGTACACCCTCTCGGGCAGAGCTAGCGTTTATTTCACAGAAATAAAAATACTCCTTGATTTGACATATATTATTACATATATATATATTAATACGATTTTAAATTCCAGGTTATGTCCAATATTTTGATCTGAAGATAGATCCAAAGAAGCTGGTGATGGGAGTCCCCTGGTATGGCTATGATTATACATGCCTCAACCTGTCCAAGGTACAAGTTAGTCGAATAGGAGCTTCATAAGAATGGAAGGAAGTTCTGTGTGGGGAGTTTCATAAGATAGATACTGTAATCTATAAATACTGTAGCATGTTGATACTGTGATATGTGATAGCATTATACATACAGAGAGCCATCTGTCTGTCCAGCTAGCTAGCTAGTCACTGAGGACATAAAGAAGATGGACTGAACACAGTCAAACAAAGAACAGAGACAAACGGTAAAACACACACACATACGCAGACATACCCATTTGATTAACACCACAATATTCACAGGCTACAACATGAAACTGATAATATGGCTTACGGCCATTTGTCAGCACACAGGGGTTTAGTCTCGCGTTGAACACAAACTGCTATGTCTTGAGTTTTATTGTGGTGTCTGTGTAGCAGAAGTTCTTCACTCTTAAATACAACCACAGACTCTAAAACATGACTCCTCTTATTCCAGGAAGGAAAATGTTCCATACCCAAGGTCCCCTTCCGCGGAGCCCCCTGCAGCGATGCCGCAGGTGACCAGAAAGGGTACGGCTGGATCATGAAGCAGGTCAATGCCTCCATGACTGGCCGACTCTGGGACACACAGCAGAAAGCTCCGTATTTCCACTACATGGTATGATTCAGCCAAGTCCACACTCACACCTGGTAAAGAGGTGCAATCTCTATCTGGATGTTGTGTCTGGATTCTGGAATATGTGGAGGGATGTGATGAAGTAATGAGGGGCTGCGGTGGCTCAACACTTGCACATGCACCCCCAAGTCAGGTGCAGATGGTTCGATCCCACCACGGGACACCAGGACAAGGATACCCAGCCTTAATTCCCCATGCTCATGATGATGTGAAGTGTGTTGAGGGGTCGCTAGAATAGAAAAGTGCTGTATGAGAATGGCTCCATTTCCCATCTGACAAAGTCCAACATAACTCAGGGCAGCAGTGGCCCAGTGGTTAGTGCTGTTCCTTCACAGCAAGAAGCTCCTGGGTTCAAACCCCAGGAAGTCCCAGGTCCTCTCTGTGGTGAGTTTGCGTGTTCTCCCTGTGTCTGTGTGGGTTCCCTCCGGGTGCTCCGGTTGCCTCCCACCATCAAAAAGACATGCATGTGAGGCCTAATGCTCTTGCCTGTACCCCTGACCAAGGCAATAAGGAAAAGGAACAGGAGTGAGTCCCCGGGTGCTGCAGCTGCTCACTACTCCTATACAATGAGGTGGGTTAGATGCAGAGGACATTTATTAGTAACCTCCAGTGAAGCAGCTTTCATTGCTTTCAATCTGAAGTTTTCCCTCCACTCATTAAACCCTTCAAACCCCTTCTCTCCATCAGTCACCATGGCAACAGCAGCTCCAAACATCACTGCTGCCAAATGGCTCGTTTCTGACGCCTCTGGCCAAGGTCATATAAATGATCCCTCAGCTACAAAGGGAATGTGTTGTAATTGTTCTGGTGGACTTTGGACAGACCAGCCAACATCCTGTAGACTTGTTTGTTTTGAATAATGAACACAAAGAAATGGAACCCGGCTACAGAGTGGACATAACTCTGGGGAAAACCAACCAGGGTGTGTGTCTTTCCGCTGAGGCTGGGGGTCCACATCTGTCCCTTGTATCTAATTTTAAATTCCTCACTAAACCTCTTAGTTATTTCCAGTAAGGGTGAATAATAAGGACTTCCAGCTTTTGCCCTCATAGCTCTAGCGTCACAACTTGAACCAAACAAATGGGGGGGGGGTCCTTTTAGAAGTAATAAGGTCATCCCTCCTCCAACACCTCCAAACCAGGCATGGTGGGTTTGAGCCTGCCACAGGGCATCAGGAAAAGGGCACCCGGGCTAAATCTCCCATACCCAGTAAATATGAGGCAAACGATGTAAAGCACTTTGACCAGCCACTAGACTGGAAAAGAGTTATATGAGAACGAGTCCATTTACTGCTCTACACACCTGTGTATATAAGCTCACGTACAATATTTTTGATTTACCAAAAGTGGAGTTGGTTACCCGACAGATATTTCCTGCTGAGTTTTAGGGGTCAGATTGTTACTGAACTTCCTTTACAAATGAATAGTTTATGACCAGCAGGTCTTTTTTCCCCTCCCAGGATGAGAGCGGGCAGATTCATCAGGTGTGGTACGACGACCCGGAGAGTATTTGTGCCAAAGCGAGCTTGGTGAAGCTTAAAGGACTGAGGGGGATTGGCATGTGGAACGGCAACATCTTGGACTATAGTGATGATCCGGTTGCCCAGCAACAGACTGTGGCGATGTGGAATGCACTAGTGGGCTGTTAGCTTGGAAACCCTTGGACTGCTGAAGAAATTTTCATGACTCCATTTCTCTCTTTGTTGTTGAGTCAGTCCAGTCAGGACATCTCTGGCTTTGTACCTCAGGGATTCAGACTTGCGCTTGACTGCCATGGCTTTTTACTGCTGTTGTCTGGGACTGTGGTTTTTGTATCTGCTCAGCTACATGAAATGAATACAGCTCATTGTAAATTGTCCTGTTAAATTTCGCATGCAACAAAAAAACTCCCTCTTTGACCAATCAAAGGAAAAACCTACTTTGTTTAACCAATGGCTGTTCAGGAGCTTCTTCTTCTTTCAGCCTGTAGAAGCTGCTGAACACTGATTGGTCAGTATGCATTCAGGAGCTAATTACCCAAATCTCTGCTTCTTAAAAGTTGTTTTGAGGGGAAATTGTTAAAAAATTCAAACAACTAAATGATCAAGATGTTTTTTTCTGCCAAGCTATTCACTTTTATTAAAAAGTTCAGAGGAGATTTGATAACCACCTGAGTCTGACTGGCATTGTCAACAACACAAAACAGACCACAGCAGCAGGAGACCTTAAATTGGTCCACCCCCAGCACCAGGTCCCTGACCCCAACAGAGTAATGTACTGTCTGATGTTAAAAGATGGAGGACTACAGTGACTTGTCCATCAGGGAGACCAGACAGACGCTGGCCAAGAGGATGGAACAACACAGGAGAGCCAACACGTCAGGCCAGGACTCTACAGTCTCCACCATCTACAGGCTAGTGGACACTGTCAAAGATGAGGATGTTCACCTCCTTGATAGGGAGGAACGCTGGTTTGACACTATGCTGTTTATAAGGGCGGGGGTAGCTGCGGTCAGTTGAGACTGAAGAGGTCACTTAGGGGACCGGTGATGTTCCTCAAGATTCAAGACGTTTGTCACTCCGGTTGTTTAAGTCCCCTTGTTGGATTTTCTTTGGCTGGGAGGCACAGCTAACGTGTCCAGATGAACTAATACAACTCTCTGAGAGTTCCTTACCTGGATTATTGAGCATTCGTCAAGACTCTAAACTTCAAAACATATACATAAAAAGTGAACATACATGACATGAGCACAAAATAAGTACTGGGGCCACCATGACGGGCAGGTCACAGGTGGGTCGATGTGGGTTGGTCATCACAGGGAGTGGCCGGCAGGGCCCCTGACTAGAAAGTGTGCTCCTTCCTTGGTGCTGGACACTGTCTTTACTGCTGCCGTACAGCAGGGCTCCAGTGAACCCTGCCGGGGGCTTTCCAGAGCCACTGGTTGATGGCTCGTCATCATGGCTGTAGGCCGAGGTGTTGGCAGAGGTTGTCGGACTCGTCTGCTGAATGGCTTTTCTGAAACGAGCACTGTGGGTGTGGGGACCACATGTCTGGCTGTCCCTGAATGCAGGAGGCCGCTCTCGGTATTGGTGATGGTGGCCTGGGTCAAGTGTTTTCGGCCATGGGGATGTGTCGTTGGGGCATGCGGCTGGATGAGGCATGGGTCCCGGCTCAGAGCCAGTAGTCTGTACTTTCCATCCGTGGCCCTGGTTCTGCCTGTGGGTACGCCCTTTGCCTGCCCGTGAGGTTTGGAGGTGGGGGTGTGCCACGCGGGTGGGAGCCTGACTGGTGCTTTTAGAGACTGGTTTGTGCTCTTTGGAGGGCTCCAGAGCTCTTACTCTGCAGCCCCCTCCCCACACGCACAGTTGTGGTGCTTTAAGCTCCATCTGTTCTCTTGTTCATGGGGGGACTGCAGGGCCCGCGGGTGGCTGTAGATTATTGTGGATTATTTAGCATCAATCAAGACGGTAAAGAGAATAATTAGTGGAAACAAAAGACAGCATTAACTTTCTGACATGCAAACGAATGAACTCAATGGAGATCTTAATGATTTCATCTGAAACGGGCTCTTTCTGCTTTGTTGCACTTTTGCTGTTGTGTTGAAGGAAATACGCGTGCCACAGGAAATGCAGCACACGAATGTCCTGTTGGTACCAAGGGGGTGCCTTTGCTCAGTGGTAAAGTGGGCTTCGGGAACTGATGAGCCAGAGGCTGCAGGTTGAAACCCACCGGGACGGGCGTCGGGTCCTAACCCCCTAAACTCCATCCCAGCCCGTGTCCACCCCCACAACATGGAGACCGATGGCGGCTGGTGAAACGTACCTCTCGGTAGACGCTCTATTCTCCATGGTGTGGATCTGGGACGGAGCTTATATCTGGCATAATGGAAGCTGAGCCTGTGAGATGGAGGCTGGCTTTGTGAGGCCAGGGACATGTGGCCCCCTACCACAGCCATCCATCTGGTTTAACTTGACCACAGAGGCTGGTGTGTACTGACCGTGGTGAGCTAGCTGCTGGTGCTCGGAGCCTTTGGTCTGTCCTGTGTTTTGGCTCCAAAACCTGGTGAGAGCAGCCGTCCACAGAGAGACGACTGGCTCCTCTTCTGGGCCAGCTCGGCCTTCAGGGCCCTCAGCTCTGTAGCAGCCTGCTTCCTGAGCTGGAGAGCCAAGCGGGAGGAGATAGGGACAACGTTGAAATGCTCGGTTTGTACCCAGGAGGTCAAAGGGTTCATAGACAATCTTTCAGATACAAGCAAAAAAGGTCCAAATGAAGGACTGGTTGAAACCAGAGGCACGCGTGGCTGATTCCTGGGCCGGGATGATCCCTGTTATTTATCATGGAGAGACTTCACTTGTAAGTGGAATGTCAATGCAACATCTATTCACTGTGCAATGCTAAGTCTCATTTGTCATGCCTCTGTTCTGCTTTCCACTTTGCTGCTTGTGACACTGCACATGTCCCCTTGTGGGACGAATACAGGAGCATCTTATCTTCTATCACGACTCGACGGGAAACGTTCTTAGACTGGGGTCGACCAGAGCATCTCTCCCTGCTCCTGTTGTCTGGCTTTGGGGTCAATGCAGGACGGGTGTTGTGGTAAAAGGCCTCATGGACTTGTTCTTACTCAGCACCGTCCTAGTCTAGCGACCACTGAAAGTGCTTCACAATGAACGGCTCGCATGTACCGAGCGTGTAGGATTCAGGCCGGATGCCCTTTCCCTGACCCCCGCGGTGGGATGTGAACCTGACGGCGCTCTACCGCTGAGCCATCGCGGCCCCGAGTGAGACGCGGCCCCACCAGCAGATAAGCCCCCCACCACTATATGGGGTGAGACGTCACGCTGGGTTTTGCGAGGAATAAACCAAGAACCAGTTCATCACTGGGTTAGTTTTCCACTTAACTCCACCTTAGCCTCAGCTTCAGAAGTGATCGATCAGGCGCTGAACTCTGACCAGTCCTTTAACTCGCTCCTAGCTGCTACGGCAACCGTCGCCTGTCCAGCACTCAGACCATCCTCGAGCCTGACCGGTACCCGACCGGTCAGCAGAGGGGCCACGCTGGCACATGTGCTGCCTGGCCAGGGGGGCACTCTTAGTGCCCAGATGAACAGGGAGGGTCTCACCAGGAAGGGCATCCGGCTCAAAACCTTTGTCAAGTCAAACTCACAGATCATGAATCAGATTTCCGTGCCCGGCTTACCAACAGCCACCACCAACACTGTTGGCCAGCAGAGTGCTGGTGGAAATCCTGCTACTGTTGGGGGGGAGGAGACGGAGAGGAGGAAGGCATGTCCAGTGACAGCCGGAGGGGAGGAGGGGAGAGGCAGAACTCTGATCTGTGGCCTCTGTCCAGGATAGGAAGGAAAAGGTGGTACCTTGATTTCTGTGACCAGCTTCATCTTGGCGTCCTCCACCTTCCGGCGCAGGTTGTCAATCTCATGGCTCTCTGTCATGATCTGGATGATGAGCTCGTTCTGAAAGACGTCATCATCATCTTAAGAGGCATTCATCGTCACCGTCCTCTACGTCTAGTGAGTAAAGGTCAACCCCCCCCGTGTGCCCTGAATACGGGTGAGTAGGCGGAGTCGGACAGGGGATGAATGTTTAGCTCCCCCCTAGCAAAACACGCAGCATCTTAAGAGCCGTTTTAGGGCTTAGGGGCTGTAACTGTGCTGCCTCATCCCTCAGTGGGCTAATGCAGTTTGGTGTGATGTGGATTCTCTGGGGGGGGTTCTAAAGAGTCATGCTGATGGTACTGAACCTTGGTGGAAGATCTCCCCTGGCGTCTCGGCCTGTCCCTGGCCTGCAGCTGGTGAAGCAGCTTGTCGTAGAACGTCTCCAGCTCCTGACGCAGGCTCCTCAGCATGTCCTCCAGAGGAGCGGTGGCCTTCTTGGTCTCGAAGTACTTCTTCTTCCAGCTGTCACGCGCTTAGAGAGGAAAGGGAGGGAGAAGCACAGCAGCTGTGTTCAGACCTGGCGCCACGTCCACACTTCCACAGCCACGGCCGGACTCAAGTTCAGTTTGAGTGAGTGTGCGTGTGTTAGAGACCAGGGTCGGGAGGGGCCTCACGTCGACCAACTGAGCCACAAAGCATCCGTCTGCTTCCAGCTCTCTTGTTTGGATGTTAAACACAGACGCAGGCTCCACCGTCGAGCTGAACGAGGGTTCTGCTGTGACACATGGACGCCACACTCTTCAGGGACGCCTTTTTTGGTTTAAATGTGGGGGGGGGGCAAGTTCCTCTGACGAGGGGGTTCTGATGGCGGCCATCTGGAAGAAAACCTCGACCATCTCTTGAAACACTGCTTTCCTCTCACGGCGTGCTGCATTCAAACCCACCTTGGTTCCTACGGTGTCTGTTCTGGGCCAGGAGGTCCTTCCCCTTTCTCAGCAGCTCTTGCCGGGTCAGTTCAAGCTGCTTCCTCTCCTCCCTCGTGAGTCGGAGCTCCTCCACGACGTCCTCCCCTGAGAAAAACAGAGAACACGTCAGCTGCCTGTGTGGAGGCCAGCGGGCCATCGGTGTTGCTCCAAAGTGTCAAACTGAGGTGGCGGCTCACTGTTGGCATGAAAGGCCGGAGCAGCAGCAGCAGTGGTGTGTGGGCTGAGGGCCGGGTCAGGGGCCGGGTCAGGGGCCGGGTATTGGACACACCTCGGTGATGTCACTGAATGGTCCAGAACCTTAAGAAGAGAAGAAATAGAATAAAATCAGCCTCCAGAAAACATACCTGAAGTTTGTATTTTAAAAGTACACTGAAGTATAAAAAGTATGACAACTATAAAAGTATCTTAAAATGTACTACAGCATACTACAGTATCCTGTAGGATACTGTAGTACGCTGTAGGATACTTGTAGTACGCTGGGGGGAGTGTGCCGTAAATCCTCTTACCAGACTTTTGTTCTTCTTCCTGGTGAATCTCAGTGTGTGCGTCTCCTCCTTTGGTTTCCTGTGCCTGAGAACAGAGGCATGGTGGGCATCGTCGTGGGAAACATTCATTTGTTCTGCCGCAGTTTGTTGACTGGGAAGACGACAGGCCTCCAACTTACACTGTTCAAACCTGTCACAGCAGCAACCTGCAGCTTTTCTCCACCAACACCTGGTTTATCTCCTCCATCTGACCCCTGGTGGTGGTGCTGGACAGTCAGCCAGCATCCCAGTAGAACAGTGTGGTGTGGGTGGATGTAGGAGCCAGAGAGAAACAGACCTGCTGACTCTGGTTCTACTAACAAGGTGCAGCAGCCATTGTGGCTGGTGTGCCGTCAGCTCACCAGTAAACAGTCCCACCCTTGTAGAAATGGATCCTGGGACCCGGGCCGACACAGACCGTCTAGATGTGTTACACACTACATCAGACTGT
>OMLC01104594.1:3398-19044 GCA_900302585.1 Regalecus glesne
CTGGCACAAATACACACACATTTATCCTTGGTTTTCATTTTTGAGCTTCAAAGAGGAGTGTGAAGTGACAGAGAGGACAAGGATGAATCTGAGGAGGCATCAGAAAGCTGCATTATCCACCCAGATTACTGTTCCTGCTGCTCCAGGGGCAAAGGTCTGTTGTGTGTAGCATCTGTGTGCGTGTGTCTGTTTTAAGTGTGCATGTGCAGAAATGGTGCTTTGTGTATCTAAAGGCAAGGAAGCAGATACACCCTGTTTTTCTTGGGGAAATTGGGATCAAAGATCAAAAATAAACCAGCCGGCAAAGACGGATAAAAGTCATAAACTTGCTGAGATGATTTTATTTGTTGGTTTATTCCCACACAACGCAGGCCAGTTGAATTTGTTTTCTGCATCTAACCCATCCTACTGTGTAGTAACAGTGAGTGGCCTCCATTTTAGCACCCAGGGAGTAGTCGGGTTCAGTGGCTTGCTCAAGGACACTTCGACCTATAGGGGCCTCCGATGGCATAGGTGGTTAAGACACCTATGTTCAGTGCATCTCTGCATCATGCAGTTGGTTGTTCGAATCCTAGCTTCCCTGTTTCCAACCACAGCCAGAGGTCCATAGTTAGTGGGTCATAATTGGCTAAGCCTCACATGGGTATAAGGGTTAGGTTGGATAAAGTATTCTGGGTTCACTAGTGTCCCCCTCTGGGTCGTCCAGGTCTCTTGGTTAAGTGAAGGGAAAGTACTCTGCTTCATTCTCCTCTGACGGCCAAGCACTGTGCTTTCCCCACCAGACCATGATGTGTGGACTAGTGAGGGCTAGTGGTCATGTGACTTGGAGGAGACACATGCTACGACTTGCTACCCACATGACTTGTGTTACACATGCTACCCACTGAGCTATATCACACCAGTATTTATTTGTTAATGGAAGAAGTTTGCTCGTGTCGAGCATTTTCTGCAGTAAAATTAAATGAGTGTCACCACAGAGCAGTTTCAAAACCGCGTGCATCGGGAAACGATGAGCCAGTCATCGTGGGTTTGATCCCACCGCAAGGTCTCAGGAAGAGCATACAGCCTTAATTCCTCATGCTCCATCTATGTCCATGTCCACACCCACCGTGCGGGGACGAATTGTGCCTCATAAAAACTGACCTTGGCTCTGTCAGTTTGAGAGGACTAAAAGAGAAGAAGGGATCTTTTCTTGTGTCCTTTATTCCAACAAAGGAGGAAACAATTTACAGTCACTAAACTGACATATACAGTAGATAGATGGTTGACTGCAGGGGTGACAGGAATTAGGCCGAGACAAGATGTGGATACGTGGCTCCGATGAGAATGGCAAATAAAGGGGCCTACAATGCAATACCTTCACAAAAAGAAGACATATGGGAGATATGGTGAAGGTATTTCCATGTTCATCGCATCTATTGTGATCGTATACCCACGTGTGTAATACGGACATTTGTGATGGATGGTACAAATATGGAATGTATATTAATTTCACTTTAATAATGGATGTAGACAATTAAGCAACCTTGATTGAAACAGAGAGCTCATTGATAAAGACATGAACGATGATGTGAACATTGAGACAGAACCTAATTATTATGATGGATGATAGAATGGATAATTATGACAAATAAGAGAAGATAAAAAATGAGGTGAGGAGAAATGGGAGAAAAACAGCTTTGTGTTGTTGGAAGGACACATGGAGGAATGAATGGATAGGTGGTTGCTAAGGTGAAGGTCAAATATGGACATGGAATGAAACCTCATTGGAACAATGGACAGATGGATGAAATAATGATTAGAAGGATGGATTGAAGAAATGAAGTGTGACTGCAAAAACTGCCAATCACTCCCGACTTTCGGTGAGTTGCAGGAGAGGCTGTGAAGCCTGTCGGCAGGGTTTAATTTAAGGATGATGGCATCGCATCATGAGTATGAATCCCATCGCTATATTCACATTAATGGGAATGCCTGATATTCCTACACTGCGGTTAGGTCTGAACTATATTTTGTCTCTCCTGTGACTGTATGATTTGCGGTCAATTTTCACGTGTCACGATCAGTCCCTACATTGTGGGGGTGGACACAGACTTTGATGGAGCATGGGGGATTAAGTCCGGATGGTGTCTATGTATGATTTAAATGGTCTCGGTGTCATTTCACCCCAGAGTTGCAAAAGAAGCACGCACACGCAGAGTCAGGTGAAAAATGTAATGTGACCACCGACCAGTAGTGAGAATATATCCTCCATCAACCATATCATAAACATGTAAATTCCCCCGGTGCCACATTGTCATAGAATCCACTGCAACACTACTTTGTGCCAGAGTAAATCCTTTTGTTGAGATGCATTATTCACCTCGAGGACCTCATGCCTTTGCAGAGAACAGGCGAGGAGGCAATTTGAGGGCGGTTTCTGCAGCTGGCTTCTTGTCCATAGATACCTCATCAAGTCAGATGTTTGTTTAGAGAGGGGCTCGACCCCGGGTCCTCATGGACACTCACTAACCACAAGGTTACTCCTTTATCATTAAAGGTGAAAGCTCCTTAAAGGAATGGTTCCTGTGCAATTGCACACGTGTTTTTTTTTTCAATTATAGTCTTGAGTCCGTTTGAGTGTACTTGTACTTTCCTTTGCGTACTCAGAAGTGTGCATATTACAAGACTGTGATAGGAAACTTGCCTTCCTCTCTGACCACTGTCGGCCATAAAATATGGCATAGGAATTGTTCTCCATATCAAACGAAAATCCTTATTCTCCCTGTTTGTATGAATTAATATTTCTAAAAGAACAGTTACATCTCACTGAGCTTTAGGAGTGACTCTGATTTGGTTTTGTAGAGGGGGTGTGGGATACAAGGAGATATCTGATGTGGCGTTTTAGACCATTTAATATTCAACGTATACTAGAAAAGAAAGGAAAGCCACTTTATTTCATTGTATTTTTGCAACTAATTGTATTGTTACGATTATTTTTTTTCTCTGCATTTAACCCATCCTATTGTATAAGGGTAGTGGGCAGCACCCAGGGAGCAGTTAGGGGTTCAGTGTCTTGCTCGAGGACATTTCAATTCATTTCTTAAGGAGCCGGCGATCAAACCAGTGACCTTGCGATTATCAGATAATCCCCTCTGCCTCTTGAGCCATGCCGCCCCTGGCTGGCAAATATGGTGGGATTTCCTTTCAACAGTTTCTCTTATTTGTGACTTCCTCTATGAGGCTCTGGGGTGCACTCATAATTACCTTAGGTTACTTGTTTTACCGTTATACTACCAGATCTTGGCTGATAATGCAGTCCTAGGCTGTCCTCCAGGCAGCAGTCCAAATGACCAAAGCCTAGAGAAAAGAACCCACACTCGTATAACTCTGCCAAATTTCCATCATCTACAGAGCCATTCATCATCTACCCAAGCTGAGGGGACTTTGGGGAAGCAATTTAAAAAATATATATTTTTGCATTTGCTCAAAAAACCTATATTATCTCTCAAAAACATTGCGCTCTTCAACCAAAAAAATGTTATGTTCTCTCAAAAAAATGTTTTATATTGACTCACAGTCCCCTCGCTCCCTCCAAGGAGACTGCTTTTTACCTTACACATTACTGCGCCAGCTACACATTGCATCAATAAAAGTAGAATCTATTATGTGGGAACCTCGTGACCTCAATGCAATTTTGCCCCTCCGTTTTGGTTTGATGTGTGAGTTGGATTCGAGATTAGGAGAAAGGAGGACCAATGATAGTCCAATATAAGAACACAATGCAGAAAAAAAGGAGACCGGCATGCAACCAGTCCAACATTTTTCTATACATCTCTGTTACATATTGATCCATTCTTGAAAATCTCTAAAACAACACTTAAGGACTCCAGTTGAATCCATCACCCAAAAACTGACTTTGAGAGAGTTATACTGGCTGGTGCACCACAAACAGAATTCTCTCACACTTAAAATTCTTTGAATCCTCCAGCTAGTCAGTCCTGGTAATTTTATTGGCTTACAGAAACAATGCATATAAACAGTGTTAAATGTTGCATACGAGAGGTCCATTTTTACATGTCATAACTAGTCCCCACATTGTGGGGGTGGACACGGACTTAGATGAACCATGGGGGATTAGGCAGAATGCCCTTCCTAACACCCCGGAGTGAGTTCAAACCCACAACATCTAGCTCATCAGTTCCCAAAGCACATGCTCGAAATTCAAATTTAGAAAAAGGAAAGTAACATATGCAAATGCGAAAAAATAATTAAGTTCAAAGTTTGCAGACATATGTTAAGAACCATTTTTGAAAATATCGAAACGACTGGCTGGCAATTGCGTTAATTTGAGTAATATACCGTTCAGTAATAAGGTATTTAATTTCAATGTGCAATAAAATATCCAAATCCAGCTTGCACTCCCCCCCTCCCCCCGCCGTTGTCCTGCTTTCCACTTTGCTGCTATAACACTGCACATTTCCCCTCATGGGACTAATAACGGAAGATCTTATTTTATCAATATAGACCCAAATATGCTAGCAAGCAAGCTATTTAGCATTTATTAGCTAGTTAGCAGCCTGGCAAATCGGAAAACTTGCTAAACTAGAAAAGCGTCATGTAAAAAAAAAGTCCATTTACCAGGAATGTTTGTTACTTATATAATGAAACATCAGAGAGCACGTATTGATTCAGTTACAGGCATGGTGCATAAGCTCACAGCAGCATTAGGTTACACTATCGTTTTACTTATGTCTTGTTTTGTTGATCTCCAACGACCTTTTAGAGCACTTTCTACCTTGTGCTTAGTCTAATGAGCTCTCTTGCCTCCAAATCACCATTTGATAAGCTCTGAATTATTGCTCTTAATCTCTTATTCACGTACACCGGGATAAGCCCACTCCCTTATAAAAATGGAGGAACATATTTATTGACTATTACAAGTTTGTTTCTCTCTCCTCTGTATCCTCTTGGGGTTTCCATTACTATTCAGTGAGCTCTGAAATGAAATTGCAGTCCCACAGGAGTTATTCACAGCCAGGTATTTGACTTTCTCTACTCCAGTAAATTGGGTCCCTTTTTTCCTTCTGAAGGTTAAGGGGCAATTTCCTTTTCCTTGATTTTCTCCTATTTGGAAGAACCCCAGACCAGGTTACCCCTGCAAAAGAGGATCTCTTACCCTCTAATATCATACCTACCAGCTTATAGGGTGGTCTTCTCTCTCTCTCTCACTCTCTCTCACTCTCTCTCTCTCTCTCTGTGTGTGTCACATAGCAGACGTTGGAGGAAGCAGTTGTGTGAGTTTTCTTTGAATATAGGGTTTTTTGCAGTGAACTATTGAAGTAAAGCATCACATTCAGTAGTGTTAGGAGTTTTGCTGCACTCGGGGTGCTAATTGGGGTTTATTGGGGGTTTTAGGGAGCTTTTGTGAGGTGTTTTGCTATGGCCAGACCGCGCGTGGCTCGGCGGCTTCATGGTGAATGGAGAGTTCACCAAGCTGATCAGGATGCATGGGATGAAGATGGCAGCAGGCTTCTCTTGCTCTTTGGAGGACTATGCTTTGGCTGTTGCTGAAGTTGTTGGTGCTGGAAGCATTATGTCTGCATCCCAGATGAACAGCACTGCCGGGGTCATCCTGAATGAGTATGATAAAGTGCAGCATCTAGGTGTTTGGAATGTTTGTTTCATTTTTGCATGATTTGGTTTCGTCACAGTGTCATGAACTTGAAAGTTATCTTCAACCGAAAAATCAATGTAGAAGAAGTGAGCCCTCCACTTGCTTTGCACAAGAACATAATACCAAGAATGGTCTTGAAAGTTTGTTGGCTTGTTGTTCTCCTTGCTAATAACTTTTAATAATTAATCACTTTTGACAACCCCCCTGGGACCACTGGATTATTTTAAAGGATTTTATGGTTTGCCGGTTTTGAACCGACTCCCCAGTAACCTGGGTTTGAAAGTGTTTGAACTCTAACAAAACTTTGGATTGGGGAGATTGGACTCTACAACAGAGTTATTTGGCTTGGACCACTGCTTGGATTGCAACACTGGTTGGAAGTCAAACTGAAAAAGATGCCAGCTGATTTGGTGGCTAGCCAACTAGCTAGCTAAACCAGCGGTTTGCAAACTATTCCATACTACCCCCCCTTATACCATTAGGTTCAAGCCAAGGCCCCCCATATACAAAATGTGTTATGAAACTTCAAAAATAAATAAATTGACTTGAAATAGATTGACTTATTTTTTTTGGTGGGTACTTACTATGTTATAACCATACCCATAATAATTTGAATATTTTTACTTAACCAAAAAAAAAAAGTGTTTCCCCCTCCAACTTCTTCTCCACTCCACTAGCATTCTCTCACTTTGCCAGATTGTGTTGAACAATCTAGTTAGAAACTTCACTGCCGTCTCTCCTAAACACCTCCATGCCTCCGCAGGAATGTCATCTTATCATTATGCAAGTCATGACCATTGAATTTAAGAATCCTTTAATCACAACAATCACATGCATACTTAATCTCATTTATTTTTGGCCTTTGAATAGTTATAAGTACAGCAAACTAGCATGAATGTAGTCATCAGTGTTATAAATTACTGTGGTGGTGTTGATATTCACAGAGTTGTCGACCATTTTGCTTTACTGACAAGTTTTAATTTTTTTTCCTCTTTACTCTTTCTCTAATCAAGTCGGGCCATCCCTTTTCCCTGAGAAAGACATTCAGTAATGGATAGCTGTCATGTTATGAAGACAGGCAGCAAAATATTAGAGCCAGCTTTGACTAACCTTCAGGAGAACGTGTGGGAATTAGGTCTTAGTATGAGAGGTCCTTAACAACCTGCCTGGAAAAGAAAAGAAAGGGACTATCAGTGATTCATTATATATAAAAGACTTTTTTAGGACCGGAGCTGCAGGAGTAGCTGGAGTTCAGGAACTTATTTTGCTTGAGATCTCATCAACTTTATTGAGGAGAAACTCGTGGGCTGTGAGTGTACAGCAACTAATAGATGGATGCTTTTTGATACATTTATTTACAGTGTCAAAGAGAAATCTGGAGTTATTTTTATCAGCATCGATTAGGTAAGAGAGATACGCTGCTTTCTAGTGAGGCCTAGTGGTCATGTGACTTGGAGGAGACACATGCTACAACTTCCTCCTTCCTGTCGATGTTATAGAGGGGCATTGAAAAGCGACAGAGCCATAGGCAACTTGGAGAATTCAGGTGGGAAAAAAGGGGGATTTTTTTTAGTAAAATCAACTAAAAATGATAGTAAAAAGTACATTGAAAAAAAAAAGACACTCAACTCCTAAATGCTTGAGAGCCTTTAGCAGATGAGCATTATCCTAGTGGCTACATCTGGCATGTTTACATTTCTAAATGTTCTTTAATGTGAGGGACAATCCCAGTAACCTATTGCCCATAATCTTAAATAATAACCATACACGGGTTAGCCATATGTTAGGTTTTGACCCGATCTTGCTTCTTCTTTTAATTTATTTCGGCTGAGGATATCTTAGGTGACCATAGCTAAAGGCTGTTTGGTATTATTCTCTACAGTGCTCGGTGCAGTCTGTGCAGAGATGCTTGATCAGGGTCACCTTGTAATAAACTACTGAGGTCGAATATCTTATTTCTGTCTCTCTCCACGTACCCCTCTTTCCTTCCACGCATGGAACTAATAATGGGACTAGACATGGGACTGTAAAAAGGCATGAACCTTATTTGTCACATACATTCCCAAAAAGCTCTTATACGTATACAGACACAGGGATATGCACACAATCATTTCTCTCCAGACTCACTCTGCAATACCCAGAGACAGATTAGCTTTGACCCAATGTTGCCCTCTGACCTCTGACCTTCCAGAGAGCTCTTAGGGAGCAGACCTGTGGACTGCTACTGAAATCCAATTATGCCGCCAAGCAGGGAGGCAGGGATGTTGAGATAGAGAAGAGTGAAGGTGGGTGGGCAGCAAGCATGTAAATGAAATAAACCTATCGATACTCCTCTCCATCAAACTTTTTCTTTTTCCATCAATGTCTCCTTCTCTTTCATCTCTCATGCATTTTCTCATGCTTTTCTGATAGGATTCAAAGATTTTCATGTTTGGAAGCTTTTCTTTGACCTTGCCATTTACTTTCATGGTTTTCTGATGGTTCACATAAAGAGCAACTTCAAACAAGAGGAAGATGTGAAAACCTAGCCTGCATGGCTGAACACATTAGAGTATGCTTATTGGAATCACATTATTTGATCCAATCCACTGAGAGCTATAAGTACATATCAGATATTATATTTAAAGCAGGAGTGAAAATGGGAATATGAGAGAGAAAGAAGAGAAGTTTATGAAAGTTAGAAAAAAAAACCTTAAAAAGGTCTGGGTTGGCAATGCATATTCATGAGCATCACGACTGACTTTGTAATCTTTGAAATCAGCTCTCTGAAGGTTTAAAAATCCTTTTTATTAAGCTTATCTTTGGTTGACTTTATCGATCAATGAATCAGGGTTCATGCAGCTTCTATCCAACGTGTGCTGAGAGACTTAACTATAAGCTTTTGCACCAAAGCCAATCGAAATGGGAGAAGCTCTCTAAAAGTCTGATTGCCAGGATTATCAGCAGTACAATCCATTTTCCTGGTATGCAGTATCAATTCTGATCTTCTTAATTCTCGTGAATTATCGTTTGGTTCCTCCTTTTAATTCATACACATCTACTTAGCAAGCAAACATCCATCCATCCATCATCAACCACTTATCTGAAATCATGTCGCAAGGGAACTAGGGCTTATCTCAGTGCTCACTGAGACAAGCTTCTCTGCAGGGACGGGGATCGAACCTGCAACCGTCCAATCACCAGATGACCGCTCTACCCACTGAGCTATGCCGCAAGCAAACGGACTTGAATATTGGGGCAGACTTCAAATGAGTGGGTCTCAGGGTGTTGTGATGCAACCAAGTATTTACTGTTGTCGTTGATGTTTGTGTGCATGTCTGTATATGTACGTGTGTCACATGCATGCCAATGGGTGTCTCCCCACATTTCGCCTGGTGAACGCTGGGATAGGTGCCACTTGACTTCGGATAAGCAGTTGACGATGGATGGATGGATGAAGATAGATTCAAACATTTCAGAAATATGACAAATGAAAATCTGCTAGTATCTTGATGCATGCTCAATAAGCCCGGTGAAGGAATCACAAAAAAGGTGAGTCGGTTCTACTGGATCTATCGGAATAAACTTCTCATCCGGTTGAACCGATCCAGCTTTTTTTGTGACTCTCCTGCAAGCGAAACATGGGCCACAGATGATAGGGTCACTCACTCTTTTATTTTTTGTCTTTTCTATTTTTCTCTCTCAGTATTGGTCACTATTAAGACAAAAGGATTGCAATTAACAATCTCAGAAGATGAAAGAGAAACTTTTAAATCAGAACATAAATTTCCATTTCAATTTGATATCCGCTCGCATGTATTGAATCAAGACCTTTGTTTAGCTCCACTCCACCTAGTCCTAGGAACGATTGATTCCGTTTTTAGATTGTTTCTTAAAATGTTCATTTCGGATGACTGTGACTGGAGGAATCAGGAAAACAAAGTGTCACAGATGTGCTATTCCGTCTAATAACAGAGACAAATATTGTAGAGAAGAATACAAAGTGCCATCAAACTCGCTCATTAAGATATTAGATGAGAATTAAAAATGGTATATTATTAATGCACTGATATGCTGGCCAAACCTGTAAAACTGTGTGAATGTGTGATGGGGGGGCAAAGGACTACAAGGTCAGGAAACAGGTCTATTGTCCTTGGGACATAATCGGACTTTAATTCCAATCACTTGCGTGACTAGCCACACTGACGTGCTTCGCTTCAGGATGGACAGAGAATGTGTATGTCCACACTCAAACACTCCAAAAGATCAGTCAGAGCCCCCAACCATCCATTTCCCCCATTTTTGGGGACGAATGTGTTACTTTCTTTTTATATTACACTGATATCTTACAAAGGCATGCTCCACTCCAACAGTGATGCAGTTTGGAAAGCGAGAAAGCCATTTTCCTCCAGTATCATAAACAAAAATAAAAATAACACACACACTTTGGTTGCTGAAGAAGAGAGACTGATAAATCCTGCTCCACAAATAGCTCCTGAATTTCTCTCTACTGATGTGTGATGAATTATTATTTAAAAAAATGGGTGCTTTTTTGTGTATCAGACAAGTGATTAGCTCTAGCATGAACCAAACTTTAAACTTACCAAATGTATAACTATAATGAAATCAGTCCTGATGTCAGTACTCAGCCCCATCAGCAGAGATACTTTATTAGATATAGAGAAGCACCTTGATTCATCCACCTGTTGTCTTGACAATTTACTCCTCAAAAAAGGGGGTTTATCTCCATAGAAACTGATGACTTCAACATAGTGAATATATCACTTCTTTCTGGCACTTTTCCTTCATCCCTCAAAACTGCTATTAAGCCTTTATCTTTAAAAAAAAAGCAACTCTCAGCAACTGCCGACCCATCTCAAACACACCCTTTCTAGGCAAGATGATAGAGAATGCTGTTTTTTTTAATCATCTATCACATATTTTTTAATTCTAAATTACTCTTTTGACAAATGTCAATCAGGCTTTTGGGCCAATCACAGCACAGAGGTAGCTCTTGTAAAGATTTTAAAGGAGAGGTTCTCAACCTTTTCAAACTTGAGGCCTGCTTCTGATTGTTAAAAATATTCTGAGAACCATCTTCCCAAATAAATGGTTAAAAACCAAAGCATAAACATGACAAAGGAGAAAAAAGTAAACTGAGCTATAAAATGTGTTATGCCACTATCAACTGTGATGACCGAAATACTGATTCTGCTTACCCTCAGTAAGACACTTGGCCTTGCTTCTGGGAAATAATGAAATCAAGTTGTGGTGGGATGGGTGAGGGACTGACATGCAGAGTGGCATTCCGAGTTACTTTCAGCTTGTTCCTTGCCTTTGATTTTGTGACAGTCACAATGAATAGGTAGTGTTGAAAGGCAGCAGACATTTGATAGCACGTATTGACCGCAGTGGCTCAGCAGGTAGAGCACACGTCTGGGAGCCAGGCGTTGAGGGTTCGTATCCTGCCACGTAGCGCGGTAAATGTGAGGTGTTCATTGCAAAGCCCTTCGAGTGGTCATGACAATGAACCAAAATATGCAGCTAAGGCAACAAAGGAATGGCTCAAGAAGAAGCACATTAAGGTCACGGAGTGGCCTAGTCAGTCTCCGGATCGTTATCCCATAGAGAATCTGTGGAGGGAGTTGAAGCCTTGAGTTGCTAAGCAACAAACATCAAGCCTTAAGGATTTGTAGAGGATCTGCAAAGAGTGAGCCAAAATCCCTCCTGGGATTTGTGAACACTTAGTGGCCACTGTGCTTACCAACAAGAGTTTCTCCACCAAGTACTGAGTCATGTTTTGCTAGGGGTGAAATATTTATTTTTTTATAAATAAAACGCAAATACATTTTTTGAATTCATATACTGGGATATTCTGGGAATTTTTATTTTCTGTCTCTCACTGTTAAGATGAAAAGTATAGATTTATTTGAAAGGAGACAAAGTCACAAACTTAGCAGGTATTGTTAATAATAATTATTTCCCCACTGTATGGGCTTGGCTTTATTCTCTCCACAATCACGCTTTTGGTAACATCAGTCATGTGGGAGTTCCTGTGCTCATGGTGCCCTCGGAGAGTGATATTGACGGAATTTTGGTTGAATCTGCCTCCCTCAGTAATTCTTGGTGCATATCCCCCGCACCAGACAAAATGAGCTCCTCTGCACTCATAATGGGTAACTTGCTATGAGCTACATGAGCAGTTACCAAATAGTTAGCTTTCAAGGTGGCTTTTGATTGAGTTCTGAATACTGTGCTGACTTTCTTTTATGCCTGAAGCCCTTTCCTGTTCTATTCTGCACATCCTGGATGCTTTGCAATTAAGTTTCTTCGGAGCTTTGATGGTTTTAGCATCTCATTTGACAGTAGTTCACCTTATTCAACACACTGTGCTTTCAGCTTATTATCACTACCTGCCATTATGAATCTAAATTCAATGTGTTCAGGGTCATAAATTGTCACCACATGCTTTGGATCTTTTACTCATGCAGGGTTGTCCAGCACATCACTGTTAGGTTTTAAAAACCTATCCATTTTGTCTCACTGCGTCCAATAGGATGTTAGCTTGCCAACAGTAGAAAAACACACTTGTCTCTACATGATGATGTGCCATGATTGCTGTGGTGATATTCAAAAGTAACTCTCATTGAAACTATGCATTTTAATGGGATTTTTTAAATTGTATTTATGTGAATTCATGAGCACATTTTGATATGAGAATAACTAGCTTTGTAGATTACTTTTTATTTTCAAAAAAATCTATCCATTTGGGATTACCACGGCCTTTACGGCCCATTAGATAATGCTCTGCAACCCACCAGTGGGCTGGAGACCACCAGTTCAGCAAAGCTTTTTAAAGGACATCACTTTAATCATGATTAACTCAAGACATTGATTTTAGTACTTTTAGATCTTAGTGAAGCCTTTGATGCCATCAATCACAGTTTTTATTCTATAGACTCGAACAGTGTTTCTTTCTCTGGAACAGTTTTAGAATAGCTGAAATAATACTTTGAGGACAGGAATTATTTAGTTACCATTGGGAACCATAATTGAAAACGCGTGCTCTAAAGCTGTGATGTTCCTGAAGGGTCAGTTGTTTGACTGCTCCAATTTAATTCACAACAACAACCCGGCTCATTGAAGTTATGCTAATGACATTCAAATTTATCTAGCTCCCTCATCAAATGACTACCATGGTGCAGAGCATCTATTCCCAGAGACCGGGTTGTGACCCACAGGTGGGTCGCAGGAGATTTTATTTGGGTTGCCAAATAAATTTGCTGAATTCCCTCCTGTCTGTTAATCAAGATTTATATCTCGGTACACCTGCACACGCTTGTTGGTATTTCTCCGGTATTCGTGGTTTCCACTAGAAATCGACTGAACTTTACACCTGATATGTATCTTGTACTTTCCCCTTGTACACTGGACCGGGATACAATCCAGTGAAGTAAGGACGCCCACCCATCAAGTAAAAACAAAATACACAACAGTTATTTGGAGTAATCCTAAAAAGAGTATATTTGGGATAGAATAGCACATAATGGGCCATATGGTATTTAGGGTGAATTAGTCCTGATATGGTTAACAAATTGAGAGTTGAATGTTTGAGTTGATTGATTGACTGTTTAATTACATTAGCTTGACTCATCACACGAGCTTGCATGTTCTGATCATAGGCAAGAACATGTCAAAAAAAACTTTCAACAACAAGCCTGTTTTTGGTTTTGCACAAAGTCGAATCAGTTCATCTGGACAAAATATTTAGTGAAAGAAACGTTTCATCTCTTATCAAAGTGACTTCTTCAGTCTCATCTGACTGCAGGTATCCCACAAGCCTATAAACTGCACAGTTGCATAGCAACCAAAATCAATGATTAGTTTCGTATGCACAGTGATCATTAACCTAAGCTTCACTGGCCGGGTGTGCTAGTCACAGGATTGGGGGAAAGTTGTAATTTCAGTATTGCTAGGTGGTGACAGTGTACAGAATGAAACACAATTCACAGAATTGTGAGTTTCACTCTTCCACTCTCACAGGGTTAAAGGTGGGGAAAAACCCTGGACAGGTCACCACTCCATCACAGGAGTTGAGCACTTAGAAGTTCAGTGTCTTGCTCAAGGACACCTCGACATGCTTTTTGCATGGACCATGAATCAAAACACCCATGGTCCAATTACTAGACAACCACCTTACCTCCTGAGCTATACTGGCACTTTATATCCATGTATATGTATTTATAAGGCATTGAAACAATTGATGGGGAGGATGACAGAATACTCTCATACATATTTTTACCCGATTTTACACTTCATCTCTTAGTTTGCTCTTTTTCAATTGTGTTGTTTTTCCACTTTGAGTTGTGTTATTTTAACCTCTCCGGACAGCACCTTGAATCTGCCTCTATCTATGAAACGTGGTCCGTGAGTAAAACCTCCTCACTTTACAGGGGTTCCTCTGTTTGCCCATCATTTATTTTTACTTTTCTCGTATTCTCTCCGTGTTCCTTGTCCTCTGCTATGGCTGAAATGAGTGTGAATATCTCAAATTAGATTCGTCACAACTGCTTTTGATGACCAGCAATGATGTGATGAACATATAAAGGGGTATTGTAGAACACAACTCAAGGACATAAGTGATTCTCAGTAGCAGAAGTCGGAGTAGATATAGAATGGCTGTCTACAACCATCTCTCTCCATCACAGATATTGAGCATTCCAATAAACAAACATCCAGATGAGTCATAATGGACTAGCGCAATCTGAGGTTGAAAATAAAGTGCAAATATGTCAGCCATGCATAGGTCAAGATAAGAATGTGGGTCAGTCCTGTTGTCTCACAGTGAGAAGAGCCCGGGTTTGATTCTCATCCCGGGTCTTTTCTGTGTGGAGTTTGCCTCTTCTCCCAGTGGGTTTCTTCAGGGTGCTCCGGTTTCCTCCCACCATCAAAAAAACGACATGCAGGAACTGCAGGTGCAAATTAGCTTGAGGCTAAAACCTTCTGCGGTGCATAGAATGGTGGCATTAATATAAAAAGACTGCAAATGGTCCCTTTTAAAAAAAAGGCAACCAAATCCTCTGGCTGGCAACCCCAACATATCATTTAGAGATGGATTTCCCCCATATGACCTAAAGGACATTTTAGCTGAAGTGTGAACCCGATGTGTATCTAAATCGGGACGCTGGGTTAAGAAATAAAAAGGGAGGGGCAGTTCCCTCTCAGTATGTGATGCTGAATAACGAGATTGGGATGCGGGGTACGGGAGTGCTCGTGTCACCTCTTCGAAACACCTGCTACCTCGCTAACACGTTTAGCATAAAGCAATCAAACTTTTCTCATCAACTCAGCAATGCAAGTCAATTAGACATGATACATCAACAGCTCTGTAATTATCTACTATTACAACTCATTAAGCTCTGATTTACTTATGTTTTAATTAGCTGGAACGCCACGGAACGTCTCCGATGCTGTCCTTGTGGTGGTGGTGGTGGTGGTTATTGTCACTGCTAATGCCGCTAATGCTGTTTGTGGTGCTGAGGCACTTGCCTTAGCCCGGATGTGCTCTCGGGGGAATCAATCTCCTCCTCGTTGCTTTAACGTCAAATCCCATTCCTCCAATACAATTACTCTTACAATCCCTTGGCTCCCTGAAAAGGGAAGGAGAGTGATAGATGCTGCTTAGCCGTCTCGCACTTTGATTGGTAAAAATCTGCCATGGCTTATTTGTGGAAGTGGGTCCAAGTGTGCAGGAAAAAGTTTGGTCGGCGCCAAACTCGTATATTCGCGAGGGACTTTGGGAAAAATAGACAAATGAATCAAGTCAATCGTAAATTGCAGTTTTATTTCTTTTATTTGTTTAATGCTGGAAAGCGCTGCCCCCCTCTCAGACAGTGATGTCCTATAAGTAGAAAACACAGCAGTGCATCCAATCTGTTAGTTGGTGTGTCTTGTAAGCAGGCCGACTTCACGGCGGGTCTCTCTCTTCAGATCTTTATCACTAGCACAGGGGTG
>OMLC01104595.1:2786-24151 GCA_900302585.1 Regalecus glesne
TTGGCGGCTTGAAGGGGAGCACGCCTTCTTGCAAAAACACACACTCACACACACACACACACACACACACACACACACACACACACACACACACACCTCCCTATGCTGGTGAGACAGGTGAGCCCAACTCAGAAGTCACAAATAGAGGTGAATCACTAGATCACTAGATCACTAGATCAGGAGTTTATTCAGATACGTTTCGTCACTCCTTGAGTCGAGGAAGTGATTTCCATACCTGGATCATTGAGCATGCATCAAGACACTCAGAAACACGGCAGTGAATCTCAGCACTCAGCGCGTCATTATCCAGACGTGTTCATGTGTCTTGTGTCCCTCTCTCTCCTCCATGTTGGCTCTCGCTGCCTGCCACTAGTCAACGGGACGCCTCAGTACTTTCTTTCTGCACCGGAACCCAAGAGGCTCAACTTCGACCAAACCAGCTGAACCCTGAACAAGACGAGGGGCAGAATTGAGCCCCCTGACCCCTCACCACCCACACTTATCGGACTTTACGTGACTTTAACGGAATGCCCGTGAGGAGAGACCCCTGCCCATGTCCTCAACAACAAGCTGGCAACTCAACAACTACTCTGTGTCCGAAGCGCCAAAACTCAGCTTGACCGACACAGACGGAGTTTCTCCGTCCCTGTATGGACGTGTTGCAGACTCATAGGAGAAGCGCCTCACTCACCTCTCACTTCTCACCACGTTATTCTGACGGTGCCGGGGGGGAGCAGCAGATGGAGGAGGAGGCCGTTGTCTTCTCGGAGGGTCGTCTCCTCTGTGGCGCTCCCTGTCCGCGGCCGTCATCCACTCAGAGGATTTGCTACTACCGTAAAGCCTGTCACCGTGCGCAGTAGTGGCAAGGGCGAGTACCGTAACTATCAGAGATGCGGTGTCAGCATGTGGCGGTGTGGACAGAACACCCTGGACACAGGTCCTAACCCTGTCGCCGGTTTGAGGCTGTGAGTCCTGTTTCTAAGAGATAGATCTATATATTTCCCCGGGCCCTGTTGAAAGTGGGTTGTGTACTTGAGCGACGGTGAACCCTCAACTGCTCCCCGGGTGCTGCGGCTGCTCAGTGATGGGTTTAATCGTCAATCTAATAGAAGACTGGATCGAGGAACGACTGTTTTGGAGCGAAGCCAGCGCTGTCAGCTTGGTGGCCATCTTGAGATGCCCAACCGAACAGCATGGACGGAGGTGAAGGAAACATAAACGGGTTTGTTGAAATTTGAGGTTTTAGTGAATTGTGCTGTTTAGGCTGGGTTACCATACAAACGCTGGTTTTATCTCTTTAGGTGTGGAGAGCATGTCTAAATGTCGACACCACATACAGAACGAATGGACGTCCATCAGACCTCTTGGCACTGGCCTGGTCACAGCAGCCCAGTGCCACGCCGTTGAGCCTGAAGGTGGACATTGTGGATCTGTGGAGGGTTTGTATTGTTGTGGTTTTCAGTTCAGTGGCAGAATTCTGCTTTCAGACCTCCTTAGTGTTCACATCCCTTTGAACTCATTTCACTCCTGTGGGCTTGTTATGTGACTTGCTAGCTTTAGTTTATATGCTTGTAAAGCTTAATTTCATCTCATGTATTTATGGAGGGTTTCCCTCCAGCATGGCTGATCTTCAATGCGCCCTCTGCTTAAAGACAACGTGTAACAATCTAAATATAAGAAGATCGTGTGCTCTTTGTGCCGAGGATTCAGTCATCAGGATCCCAACCTTGGGTTTCATGTTTTGAGGGCTTTTGGTTCAGTGATCTCAGGACTAGTTGGGCTTGGTTGAGTTGACAGTGAGACGTGTGACCAGCCGGTGTGTCTTTGTTGGTTTTGTGGTGGCATCTGGTAGAGTCGGAGGAGAATGCTGATTGGTGAATGTGAACTTTTGTTTTCTTTTCTTATGCTATGATCAGAACCAACACAGCACAGCAGCCTGGCATCCACAGCTTGAGATGACGCCACCTGGAACAAGGAGACTTCAGCTCACTACGCTTTGGGCATCCTGAGATGGCACTGATGGACTTGGTGATCTTTGAGTTTTATATCGGTGCTCTGAACCCGGTGCCCAGGGACCGCATGGCTGCTGCTCTTCTGCTCCACCAGGTAAGTGGACTCGTCTCCATGCAGCTTGATGAAAGCTCAATAACTCAGGTAAAGGGATCACACGAAAGATGAATCAGGACGAGAGGGCTGCAGAACTACTTGGTGCCAGACAAACCCAGCAGGAGAAGCTGAGAACCTCTGATATGAGTTTTTGTATTGTACACAAAAACACCCACAACTCTGTGATGAATATGGATCCTTCACCCCCAGTGGGCTTGAATCATCACCTTCATCATCTTTTCTTCTTCTTCTGTTTGGATATTAGTGGGGTTAAATGAAGAGGACATGTGGTTGTGTGTAACTACAGTGACATGAATAAAGCTCCTAGTGTGGACGTCGGTGGGTGATGACCTCATTCGTACTGCAGCCTTTCTGCCGTCCTGTTCATCACTCCGTGGTCCTGCGACACTTTTGGCCTTGACACATGGCGTCGATGTCTTTTGAACATCCATTCTGTTGATTCTAAAGCTTTCACTGTGATTAATATCGAAAGAATCATCACATTCATAGATTGCCATGGTTTGATTCCCCGTTCCCTCAGAAAGCGTGTCGACGTGTCTTTGAGCAAGACCGTGAACCCCTAACTGCTTGAGACGACGGATGAAAAGGATCCTGGTGGCTAAAGCTGAGTATTACACATGTTCATTCATATGTGAGGCGTGTGGTCAGCAGGGGGCAGTGTGTGAGCCGAGGGCCGGGACGCGGTTGTGAGACAGAAACAACATAAGCATGTGTGGCTGACGGTCATAGGCTGCGTCACATCCGCACACAGGCCAGCAGAGACACGCCCACGCCAAGACAGCGACTATTTAAAATAAAATGTGTTTACTTCATTCTGCATGACAGACATGTTGGTGTGTATACAGAAGTACTTTATAGATCAGCATCGACAAGTGCTCTGGTACAACGTTCCTTACAAAACAAACGAACCGAACAGAAACTCAACATTAACTTAAAGGATTCAAAAGTGTATTGGGCTCAGAAAGTTGTGATGACAGTGAATGAGCAGTGCTACCTGACATGGCCACCAGGAGGCGACACATTTCCTTACAGCAGATCCACCGAGGCTTGCTGTAAAGATGGAACTTTGGTTTTCTCGTTTCCATATTCTATTTTATAGACTTTTCAGTTTACATTTCATTTTCTCAATATTCTTTTTTTTATATTATCTTACCTTTATCTGCTTCCCTAAATCCCTGCATGTGTTTGTGGGACTACCTTGCCTGCCAATGCAAACACATGTATTCACTTGATGTGTTTTATGTCAAATTCACGTTAAGGGGGTACGTCTAAAGCAGATGGCCATGTGTGTACTCTGATCTCTATCACCTTATGCCATCAGTGTCAAGAAACACCAGAGTGTGGATGCATTCTATTCCCCCATGTCAGCAGTCTCCACACATGACCTCGCCGTACTCTTTATGCTGCAGACTGGAGGCCTCACTGGGTCAAAATCCCAGGGGAAGACCATTGATGCTGCCTTGGTTCAGCAGCAGCAGGTCAGTTGGTAGGCTTGTCTTCAGATCTCAAACCAGGGACACAATAGGAATCTAACGGTTGAGGTAATTTAACTATCTCCCTTCCATTGAGTCTTGAATCTGGGAAATCCACTTGAGAATTTGTGGGACATCCCGACTGCCCCTTGCCTTAAGCAGAATGGCTCAATCTCTATGGCTGCACAAAAGCTTGGTTTCGTCAGACATTATTTAGACCAAGAATCTTTATCTTGTCACTTGTTCCCATGCAGTCAGCTGTCAATATGTCTTAGACCAGCTATGACACCGCCCCATGTGACCGCCACTACATACTTTATATGGTAGGCTACCAAGACCCGAGCCCAGAGGTCCAGCAGAGTATTTTGGGTCCTAGCGAGTCATTAATTTATTGGGCCTTTGGAACACATTGCACATGGGGTGGATAACAATGTGTATTCTCCATGGGTCAGCTCTACAGTGGAATCTATACCTAGCTGTATGTTGTCGAGCAAGACAGTGAACGCCCCGACTGCTCCCCGAGCGCTGCGGTGGTGCTCACTGCTCCCATACAACGGGATGGGTTAAAGGCAGAGGACATTGGTTGTGTGGCAATGAAACACGTTCACTTGAGTCGATCACATTGGATTGTGATTCCATCATCAATTCTACTAGCAGGGCTGAATTCCACATCCTCAGTCTTGATTCTTCCAGTGGAGAGGTGGACTACATGACTTTGGGACAAGCCCAGTACTACAAAACAAAGACATTCACCAATTCTAAACCTGTAAACAGACTCGGTCTGGGTTTGTGTGATGGGAGTGTATGAACCAGTCCTCCTAAAAGAAGTCATCCCTCATAACAAATGACAAAGTATGGAACAATATGACCTCATAGTGAAACCATCCCTTCAGCACACAATGGAACTGATGTGCTGATCCACACATCTCATGACCAGGCCATCACATTTGAGAAAGACACACAGAAACATATGTACAACAAACTGAGAACCGAGCTCAAAGTATAGTCAAAAATATGGATTGTAAATACCATCTATCCATCTTCCTATTGACAAAGATGTAGAATCTACGTTTCTCTGTGTATACTACCTATATCAATGTTGGTTACAGGATGTGAACATAGGCATGCAGCGGTCTCCGATGTTACATCCCAAATAACCACCGGGAAGGTTTGATGACCACTAGAACGGTCACTTCCATGCCAGCAGGCTGGATTGCTCAGTGTGCTTCTCTTGGCCTGAACCCGCATAGAAAGAAAGAAGGAAATCTTTATTCGCCTTTTCTGAGCTATGCTGATAGAATGCTTACATTTGCCGTTGCTTGGACCAAGCTGGGACCCCTGGTGCAGGGGTCAGGTCAGGATGTGGGTCTCCTCAGTTATTCTTGGGTCATTTTCACTGCACATCGACGGAGCTTCCGTCAGTTGTTCCGTGGTAAGTCAACGATATGGGCCACTGTTGGGACCTGCACTGGTAAAACAGCTTGGTTTGATCAAACAGAATAGCCTAAAAACCCACAGATTCGTCCATTTCTAGCAGGCTTTTGGAGTTCACTCTACGTAGTGTGCTGCTATTTTACTAATGATGGGAAAATCTTGGACTAGTCCATGGATGACTTTGGAGTGGAGCAAACCCCACATTACTGGAAATCTGCTGGGTTCACAGGAAGCAGTCACTGAGCACTAAAGAGAGCCTCATCCCATCCCAGTTCCATGTGTCTGCATGAGTTGGCCCATCGTAGCTGGCAAAGCACAGACTGTCATAGACACTCTATGTTTTTTGTAAGTCTTCCAGGGCCACAGCAGCACCTTGTGTGCGCTGACCTCCAGCCAGGAGCTGCACTGATGCTGTAAAAACCGTAAAACGTCACAGTCGTTAATCTATTAATGTCTGTTTTTTCCAGTGAATATTTTTGTTTGCCCAACAGGGGGCCACAGTCTCTCAGGGGTAGAGCGCGCTTCAGGAACTAACAAGGCAGAGGCTTGGGATTTGAACCCACTGCAGGGTGTCAGGAAGGCCTTCTGGCCTTAACCCCCCAAGCTCCACCTGAATCCATGTCCGCCCCACAACATGGGGACTAATGGTGACACGTGATAATGGAGCTCTTCATGTAAGGGGGTAAAAACCAGACCAGTGTCCAGTTGCAGTGAGACCATGGCATAGAGAACAGAGAACAAGCCTCAGGGTTAGTTTTCCACTGAAGTAACACAGCCACGGGGAGAGCAGCTTGCCTTTCCAGCTCTACCTAATTGGCCATCATGAAAGCACCGTTCACACACGTGCACTCACACGTGCACTCACACGTGTATCCGGGCTGTACAGATCAACTTCTAGGAGAGACACTCGTATGCCTTGTAAACTCTTCTCTATGGCTAATGGGACAAGTCTAACCTGGGCCAGAGCTCACAAACCGACCCACAGCTCTACGTCAGCAGCAATAGTACAGCACACGGCCAGGACGGGGGCCAGAACCCCTTCAAAGCCCATTCAGTGGTGGAGTTACTGCACACTGTGCTTGTGCTAGGGGGACATTTTGGGGGAGCATAGAAAAGTTAAGAAAGCATTTCTCCATCATGTCCCCCTCTCCTCTGTCCACATAGCTCCTTTTCAACATGGTCCATAACCTCTCTTGAACAAGTGGTTCCCAATCTGGTGTTCAGAGACCTCCATGTGTGAAAACCAGCAGCACCAGTAGGTCCCTGAGGACCAGATTGAAAACCACCATCTTGGGGAAAAAAAACAAAAACAACTTTGCATTGAGTTTGAGGTCCTGCTGTCCATGTATAGGTACCATGTACAGATGGTGATCAAATCCTCTAAGTTGTTCACGTGTTTCTGCACCAGTGCAGCCACAACGGATTCTATCATTCACTTTGTATGGAAATGTCTGGGCTGCGGTAGCTCAGCAGTAGAGCGTAAGCTTCGAGAGCTGATGAGCCAGAGGCTGCAGGTTCAAACCCACCACGGGGCATCAGGAAGGGCATCTGGCTGTATTCCCCCCCCCAAACTCCCTCTCAGTCACAACGTGGGGACAACAGGTGGTACCTTAAAGGACCTCGTGTGGAAATTTGTTCTTAATCTGATTGAGATTTTGTGTTTCTGTTGGAACATCATAGGTGGTGAAGAGACTGCCAGTCTACAAAGCTTCCAGATGTCTTCTGTGCACGGTTTCCCCTCATTCTGCCCTGACCCAGTACTAAGAGTACCCACTTCTCAATCCCTGGTGTAAGTAACATCTCGTCTTACACAGCAGGCGTCTGCGAACTGACTCGGACCCTGGTCGATGTCAGTCCATACATCGAGAGGGCCGTATTCCAAACTACTTACAGCATAGAATAGACATACATGAATGGATGTATATATTAGCCTATATATGAAATATACAAATAGTATACTGTACATCGTCTCTGTGACAGTGGTGGACAGAAAGTGAGAAGGCAGGGAGATAGGCAGGGATGGTATCCTCAGTCTCTATCAGGTTTTCAGTGTGTGTGTTGGTATAGCTCTGTGTACTGTATATCCTGGAGTGTACAGGGGAAGACTTTGATGCAAAACACAAAGCAGTTCTCCTGAAAAGACATACAGACGGACAGACAGAGAGAGACAGAGACAGAGAAAGAGACAGAGACAGAGAGAGAATACATAAACATGAAATAAGACATGTCTTTATGCATGCTGTACAATCTAGGTCAGGAAATCACACAAAAGTTGAATCAGTTCCTCTTGACACCAATATCTCATCACTCATACAGGAGACATTTTCAGTCTGAGCTGACTGCAGCATCTCCACCCCCATTAAAATACAGTCACACAAGAACTCAAACCAACAATAGTTTCATATGGAAGTTGCCCATTGACTGGACATTCAGGGGTAATCAGTTCTATTCACAGAGGTTTGGGGAATAGTATTAATCACAGCATTGTAAGGTGATGACAGATGTACCCTCAGACACCCCGGGGATGGTGCTTCCCTTATCACGTACAATAACCCAATGGAACAAGAGACATAGATTTCAAGGGGCTACATGCAATATATCTGCTTCCTGAAACACATGAATAGTTATATCAGTAGGGAGAGGCCTGCAGTAGCTCAGGGAAACTGATGAGTCAGATCTCACAGGTTCAAACCCACTGCAGGGTATCAGGAAGGGCTTCCTTAATTCCTCAAGCTCCATCCAAGTCCATGACTACCCTCACAACATGGAGACTAATCACGACACAGAAAGCAGACACACTAGAGATCACTCGGGTAGACACTACACATAGCCCCTGAGTTGGGATTTGAGGTACTGTACACACACACACACTCACAAACACACACACACACACACATGTGCTCTCACCGTGGTTCACATGGTTCTGCTATACTGGATGCCAGTTTTGGAGGCAATGTTGGACCACGGCAGCAAGGAGCGCAAGAGAGACTGGGCCTGTCGGTATAATCTCTGTGGGATGGAGCAGGGACTCAGGCTGGCCAGGGCCAAACCAATCTGCTGGATGTAGTCAGTACAACAGGCAGTTAAGGAACAAAGATCCCAAACTGAAACTATTTCTGGTAACCTGGGATGACTTCTGATTTGCAGAGCTGCATTTCTCTTCCTGGGATGTTCAGATATGAGGGATTTGACTAACCAATGATGTCAACCACAGCTGACTCCAAAATATTGACCAACAGTGAGACCCAACGATCAGTTCTTAGCAACTGTCTCTACACCCTTTGAAACGTGACCTCTGACCTCTCATCAAGACCAATGGAAAGCAGCTTTGACTCAACATAGCATAAAAAATGAAAGTTAGGCATCAGTTTCTTCTTATGGTGACTGGTAGAAGTGGATAGAGGAGAGGTTATCTTAATAGACTGTCAGACACCGCAGAAGTAGCTAAGGGACGTGGAGATATTTTGCACATGTTCAGTTTGCAAGGAAAATGTCTGTCAATGCTAACATGCTAACGTTTTCCCTCCTTTTCCTCTCGTGTTTTGTTTGAACAGCAGACTTGAACAGCTGGCCCCAGAAGATGAAAACTTAAACTGGTGTGTTGGTAAGCTACAGTTTGGCTATTGTGGCTAACTCACCTATGATATAACACATTCAACAAGGTGTCAGAATTGAGTCATGAGTGTTCAACTCAACTGTCTCATATCTAAGCTGACCTTAAGCCTAATGTATATCTTAAATGCAAATAACATAAGTCCACACAGAGAGACAGACAAAAAGAAACACAAACTCATACACCAAAGGATATAATATAGTCCAGGGTGGATGTCCACCGTTGATGTAGAGGACGTATGTAAATCCATCTTTGAGTACACCTCGTATGGAGTAGTAATAGGGCAGGTAGTGGTGCTGCCTGAAGTCCCTGTTCTCATAGAAGTGGATGGCAGTGTTGTTGGTGGTGAGGACATGAAGGTAGATGGCCTTACAGTGATCCTGCGCTGTGGTGGAAATGTGCTCCTTCAGACTGTCCAGCAGTAGAGAGCCTGGGGAAATGGGCAGAGAAACAGTAAGTGAGCAACAGAGCGAGTTAGAGGAGATCAGAGTCAGAGAGAGTCAGAGGAGGTCAGACAGAGGAGGCGTAGGAAGATGGATTCGCCAGTGGTTGAGATGTGCTCCATCTGCAGCGCAGAGGGGGATGAGACACAGACAGGACAGGAGACAGTGAAGC
This sequence comes from Regalecus glesne, assembly GCA_900302585.1. Taxonomy (NCBI): domain Eukaryota; kingdom Metazoa; phylum Chordata; class Actinopteri; order Lampriformes; family Regalecidae; genus Regalecus; species Regalecus glesne. The sequence continues at coordinate 12,048 of OMLC01104595.1, forward strand.
CTCTTTAAAAAGAAAACATTACATTTCCTGGTTTTCAGTTCCTGTTTGTTGATAAGACCTCCTTTTCACACACATTCAGCTAAAAAGCATTTATGCTGTGTTCCTTTTTTTTAAAAAGTAGGAACTCTGGAAACTACAACCTCCTGCTCTGAAAAAGTGCACAAGAACAGCCATACAGGTAAAAATTTTAAGTCAGAATCTCAACCAAGACCGCTGAGGCCCAAAGTTTGCTGAGATGACACACCTGACATCACAGCAACATGCCAGCCTACGTAGTTAACAGCAAACAAAGTTCAGCTGGATCAGAAATATTTTACAAGGTAGAGGTTAAATCAGTGGCTTCCTGCCCATCTGTCATCCTCCATCATTTTTGTCCTCCTCTGGGACCTAGTGTGTAAAACTGTCCATCAGATCCACACTAAAAGTGTACATGAGCACAAAAGCCCAAAGTGGCCTGTGTCAAAAAGAAACCAAAACAGATACCATGCACACACATGCCTGTAGGTGATGTTTCCTTTATAAATCACAGTCCACCTGGAGATGTGCACACGTGGATCAGCCTCATAGCCCATCCTCTGCATTCTCTGCCAACCTTAAATGGTCAATGCAAAGCACCTCAGGCATGTTGATGCATATAAACAAGCCTGCTGATCAATGGCTCTTTATGGTGAATTATGACAGCAACAGAGAGGAAGACAAAGAAAGGGATTTTTTCTGACACGGGAATCGGGGTGCTTGCGGGTGAGGGGGAGGCCAGAAAGCCAACATATTGTTTGGTGGCCTCAGCAGTGGGGTCGCAAACAAAAGAAAATGCAGTGGATGGCAACTCGGTGCTGTTGTGGTTAATGCAGTGCGTGTGATACACAGGACAGCACACTGATGTTCATAGGAAGGCGTCCTGCGTTTCTGGTGCTGTGGGTATGGAACGGGTCCCCCGATTTCCCCCGTAGTGGCCGACCTCGTATATGGAGGAAATGGAGAAGAGGGCTCTGACCCCAGCCTGAACTATAAGGCTGCAATTCCACGCACCTCTTTTCTTTTTATATTCTCACTGCTCTGAACAAAAACTTTCCTGCCACATTTGAGCAAAAATAAAGAAAAATAAACACCGAGACGGATTTAAGGGGCCGTGGTAGCTGAATGGTTAGCGCTCTTGCTTCTGGAACTGACGAGCCAGAGGCAGTAGGTTCGAATCCACCGCAGAGCATCAGGAAAGGCATCCAGCCTTAATTCTTCAAGCTCCATCTAAGTTCGTGTCCACCTCCACGACTTGGAGACTAATGGTGACATTTAAAAACAGGTCTCTGGCATGGAAAAGGCTAACAAACTGGAGAGGAGGGTGAATTTACACGGGAAGAGAGCAGTGAGCAGACAGCTGTTTCTCAGATAGGTTTGTGTCATGAGTGTTCAGGATTTAGGAGGAGAGATAAGCCTAGATAAGCTAAGAGAAGGTCTGTGTATGTTTGTGTGCTTGCAGTACCTATTCCATGTTTCCTGAACTCCTTGACCACTCCTAGGCTGAGGATGTAGGCTACCTGTGTGTCCACAGGGAAACTGGAAGCCAGGATATCTCCATCCTAGCACACAGAGATAGAAACAAGAGATGGTAGAGTGGATGGGGAATACCAGACGGTTTTCATCATGTTACATCTTTTGCAAATCAATTCAACCAAGGGGAGCAGCAGACTCCAAGTCACGGCAGATAAAAGCTGATGGTAAAATATGCTAATTTGCCAAATCCTGCCAGTGTCTATTTGTAGCTGGCTGGAGGAAATTTTCCATACAGGACACAAGCACAAAAAGGAGCTGTGTGTGTTGAGTGTCCTTGATCTTCACTCACACACAACCTGTTTATAACAGAAGATTTTTCATTTATAGCAATACCCTGCTTCACTGTCTACTTTTACACCCGTCTTCAGCAGACTGTACAACACACAAATGCTGCCTTCTAACAAAGTGGGAAAAGAAGGCCATCCACAGATCCATCCACCATCAGCCATTTATCCAGCGTCTGGTGGCAGGGTCATGCTGGAGCCGGTCCCAGTTCTCATTGGGCATAAGGCAGGGAAACACCCTGGGCAGGTCATCATTCCATAACAGGATTTGAGCAGTTAGGAGTTCAGTATCTTGCTCAAGGATATGACATGGTTTCTGCAGGAATCAGACATCAAACCACCAAGATTCAACTACTAGATTTCTGCCCTACCTCCTGAGCTATGCCAGCCCCATTTTAGATCTTTACCGGACAGCATGGATCAGTGGGCAGAGCAGTTGTCTGGCAATTGGAAGGTTGCATGTTTGATCTCTGACCCTGCAGAAAACATGTCGAAGTGTCCTTGAGCAAGATAATAAACCCCCGAGTACCACATACTACCTGCTTACTACTCCTGTACAATGGGGTGGGTTAGATGCAGAGAATTGCAGATTTCCTCTTGTGGGACTGATAAGGGAAACATTATCATTATTATAGATTCCCTTATCAGTCCCACCAGGGGAAACTTCCAATTATCTGCATTTCTAAATAGTATTATTATTATCATCATTATCCATCTATCGTCTCTCCTTCTTCCCTCAATATTTTTTGAATCATTTCACCCCTATCTTTGGTCTTCTAATCTTCACATCCGCCTTCCCTTCATGTCTTTCTTCTACAGCGTCATCTTTACATCCTCTGCCCCCTGGGGTCATCTCTTCATTTCTCCTCTAACAGAAACCTTCGCACTAGAAAATACCTTCTTTACTCCCATCACTATCTTACTGTCCCAGGATCTCACATGTTGGATTTCTACCCCCCCTCTCTCTCTCTCTGGTCAACATTCTTCCCTTTCTCTCTGGTCTCCTGATGGGGCGCCTGCTCCGTCAAGGGCATCCAGTTTTGTCTAATTAGCAGCAGGCTAAAAAAAGAAACCCGGATGCCTGAGTGCTCCATTTAAGACATTTACAAACGCCAAATGAATGGGGATAAATTATTCTGGAAACACACCAAATGGCACTAAAATCTACACCAAGCCACACACATACAAAGATGCCCACTTCTTCAGGTCAGGGTTGACAAAATCAGCCAAATATTTGTATCTTATAGTGTATTTGAGGGAGATTTCACTTTACAGGTGAAACAAATACATAATAATAATCTTCTTTATAGGGACTGAGCACATGAATGAACACTTAGAATATAATATTCATCTGTTGTTCCAAGGAGTTAAGGGTACCTCTTTGTGTACTTTGGTCCGGCCTTTGATTTCGGCCACAATCATTCCCACGATCCCTCCATTGAAGGTGGCAGCTAGGGAGAAGAACTTCTTGTTGGATGTGATGTCCTGGTACCATGAGTCTGGATACCTAGGGTCAAGTGTCAGAGATAAAAATTCATGAACATGGGGGCAAATATATTGTAGAAACATTATCATACAGATGCTATTCTTTAATAAATGGCTACATCGCTGATAATGCAGATGTTCTTTTCATGGGAGGTCCTGGTGGAAAATTCGTAATGGAGATAGGTTATGTGGAAACATTGAGCTCTTCAACTACATAAGAACACAGCGCGGACAGTCTTAGTAACTATTCAGCATTCAATAGCACAGGTTAAGGGATGCAGTGGATTAAGTGATACTAACTCGATTGGAAACCAATCACCACAAAGCAACTTGACACTTTCTATGTCATCGTGGCAGAGGAGCCGCAGCTGGACTTCACTAAGAGCAGTGGGTGGCACCACGTCGGTCATTCACACCTGTCGGAGCCAATAGGGAAGAACAGAGAGGTTAGCCACAAGAAAGACCGTGTTATGGCAAGTATGGAAGCTGTGGGAGACAATACCTAAGCGTAGGCAATCGGATTAAGAAAAACACTGAACTTCAAGGTAGAACAATAACAGACCAAGAATGAAGAAGCCTTACTTGTCAATGTACATACATGCAATGAAATGTGTTCTCTCCATTTAACCCATCCTATTGTACAGGAGCAGTGAGCAGCTGCAGCATCCAGGGATCAACTCCAGTTCTTTTTCCTATTGCCTTGCTCAGGGGCACAGGCAGGAGTATTAACCCTAACATGCATGTATCTATGATGGTGGAAGGAAACCGGAGCACCCGGAGGAAACCCACACAGACACGGGAGAACATGCAGACTCCACAGAGAAAGGAACGGGAATGGGATTCGAACCCAGGACCTTTTTGCTGTGAGGCAACAGTGGGTACCACTGACTGGGTCACCATGCTACCTTAATTCTAACCCTCCACTGATTTTAATGGAATCCCATCAGTCATTTAAACCTGCTTTGATTTCAGTTACAGAACTCCGTAAATAATATTGGGAGAACTTCAACGGTGGTAAACTGTTAGGCACAGGTATGAAGGATGGGGAAAGCCACAGCCTTGTTCAAAACTACGGCATACGATACGGTGCTGACCAGATGATTACACCTAGAACTGACAAGACTTAAGCAAAACATAGGCGCATAAGCCAACATGTAAAATGTAAATGGACTTACACAACGTCTATATAGCATATGGCAGCGTCTGCCTTTAGATCCAACCCCAGCCGGATCTGAAATGTTTTTAAGCTCCAACTAACTGCCACTCAAATAACTACTTATGGTGATGGGAATGGAGTTTGAAAGTAAATCTCACAAGTTTTTTGACTTAGCAGCTGTTGTTGCTCATGTTGTCAATGAAGAAGCTAGCTTAAAAAAGCCTGAAATTAGCTAAAGTTTGGGGCATACTTGCTACTGTCAGTAGTAACGATGACAACAGTAGTAGTAGTAGAAATAGTACTCGTTGTCACGCTATTTGAGGCTGCTGTGGTAGCAATAGTAGTAGTGTTAGTGGTTGAAGTAGTTGTACCATGTGGGTTCAGGCCTCGTAGCACAGTCCCAGGCTTATCTACTCTCTTCACCTTGTGTTCCCAGCCGATCTCTACCTTCCTGACAAAAGGCCAACATATGTAACAAAGGAGAAATAATATGTGAGCTCAACCAACATACTTGCACTCAGAGTTGTGTTTTGGGAAGGCGGAAGTATTTGGTTGATGCTCTTGACTCCCGTGGTGTAGCTACGATACACAACTAGCGTTAGCTTAACGTTAGCTTCCGTAGCAGCATCACGGTAGCGGTGGTATCCACCTGAGTTAAGCTAAGCTGCATACTCGGTGTCTGGCGGTGACGTTTGGTTTCGGCTAGTTTACCTTGTTCCAGCAATCCAACCAGAGGAATGTCGAGGAATGTGTTATTCCTTTAGGTATCGTTTAAGATACTCGTTACTACGGAACCACCATGGTACAAATCATTATTCTTCCGTTCCGCTGACGAGAGCGACTCATTACGGAGGACAGCGCTTCCGCTCTCGGCTGTTTACTTCCTGTTTCCCTTAACCCCTGGTGAACCAGTTCAGAGTATTTTGGAGACCTTCGTCTTTATCATAAAGTTTTACATTTCCATTATAAAATGGGACTTGAGCCACAGCAGAGCCGTATTTGCTCAGGCGATATCTTTTTCTCTCAAACTAAGATGCTAAGATTTACATTGGGAGTGATGAAGAAGGACAAGATTAGGAACCAGGTTGGACGGTATGGAAACAAAGTGAGGCCAGACTGAGATGGTATGGACATGTGTGGAGGAGAGATGCTGACATACTGGAAGGATGCTGAATATGGAGTTGCCAGACAAGAGGGGGAGAGGAAGACCAAATAGGAGGTTTATGATGTGGTGAGGGAGGACATGCAGGTGGCTGGCGTGACAGAGGAAGATGCAGAGGACAGGGAGAGATGGAGATGATTATCCGTGGCGACCCCCAACAGGAGCAGCAGGTAGTAGTAATGGTAGTTTTTTCTCAAAATGTTCCCATTGCCAACATGAGAAGTTCACATTACAGTAATGAATATGAGTTTCTCTTCGATTTATTGATTTGACAAAAATAATATCCCATATAGTTAAATAAATGCTATGCAGAGGAAATTCCCATTCCCAGAGAATCATGAGACAAACATTGGGTGCATCATATGGAGAGTGTCCTCTCACCACCCATGGTCTTTATTTATCTAGAACAACCCCATGCTTTTATTTCAATGTGACTTCCGTAGGGTTTATGATATTAAAGATTCTCAGCATTTCTTCCACTGCTGACTTTACTTCTTGACACAGCCCAGCAAATACGATGGGCATACCATAAAGACCAGTGTACTTTAAAGAAAAGCATAAAAGCAAGGCCAGAAACAGGCTTCATGGGGGAGATTTCTAAGAACACTGGGTTAGTTTTACCTCATCTCTGCACTTCAAAATACTGCAACATGTGTGGCTCTGCTTCAGCCTTGAACACCAAGGTTAAACACAACTGGAAAATCTCTAAACAATAAAACCAGAGGCGTAAGAACTATCCAAAAACATTTATTCCAGAGAACTTCTAATTTGCCCTGTGCCAGGTGTCCGTAATGCCATTTTGGGCATCAGTGTACACATGGAGGAAAGACAGACATGAATTATACTATTTAATGCAAAACTGCCCGGAGAAGAGCAGCTGCAGAATTAAACCACTTAAGTCTTGAAGGTAAATATTTCTTTTAAAAATAATATTTCTTCGTGTCAGGGTATCTGCTACTTTGCTTAGGGGACTAATATCAACCTGGGGGTTACCAGTAAAGAAAGGAGGGAAAGCATTATTAGAACAGAACTGTTTTATTTGCCACACTACCAAGGCTGGTCAAATTTGTCCTCTGCATTTAACCCATCCTGTTGCACAGGGCCAGTGAGCACAGCCCCTGTGCAGCACTGAGGGAGAAGTTAGTGGTTCAGTGTCTTGCTTAAGGACAATTTGACAGACTTTCTGCAAGAGCTGGGGCTCAAACCACCAATCTCCGATTACTAGATGACCACCCTACCTCCTGAGCTATACTGCCCCTTTTATCCAACAGAGGAAATTGTGAGGATTTTCTTTTGTATGTGAACTCATTTGGAGTATTGGTAAAGTTCTTCTACCCGCAAGCCATTGATCTCTAAGTGTTAATTAATCTGCCTGCTTGCTGTCTTGGATCTTAAACAAGATTCCCCTCGTCTTTACTCAAAATTGTGTAAATTCAAGAGTAACAGACACAACTGTGTGCTTAAACATTTATGAATACAGGGGATATTTCTGTAAGCAAAGCTGCACACATGAGAAAATCCAGAGTGAGAGCTCAGCAACCCTAAAGGTGTAGAAAAGGGTAAAAAGAGTGACCATGTGGGAGAAGCACAGAAGCTGGAGTCCGTGTGGATTTGAACGGTGAGCCAACACTAAGCAGAGCTGGGGCATTTGAGGTGAGCAGTGGGGACATAATATCGATATCGGGTGTATGATGATCTTCAGATGCTGAGGCTTTTAACAGTTTCTGCCCTCTTCTTCAGTAGACCTCCCACCTCTTGGAGAGACCGCAAGTAACTGCTCTGCACCTTGTCCATGGCGGCCTTTGTAAAAAAAACTTCTTCCTCCGTGTTTCCATTCAAGGTCAAACTGACTAGTTTAAGGGAAGCAATGCAAATCTCCTGCTCTTTTAAATGCTCCAGAGCCCGGGTAAGCAGGTCCTGCAAGCTCCCCATTAACTCCTGGAATCCACACACAGCCGCTGGCAGAGCCACGATGTTGTCCTTTTTCTTCTTCTTCTTCTTCTGTGCACTTGCCTTGAGTGGTCGGAGGACTTTCACTGAATAACTCGCCACCCACAAGACTATGCACACAGTCTCAACAAAGAATACCAGGTTTTCTAATAAAGAGGGCTGAGCTTTTAATCTGTTGTCTTTCATATCCAACAGATCTCCTTTGCATTTATTGAATATTTCATGAAGCTGAACTGCTAACGATTTGAATCCATTACAGATCTGGGTCTGAAGCTCCAAAGACTCTCCTGGTCCAACAGTCTCCAGCTCCTGGAGATGGAAAGACAGCTGGAAGGCAGCAACCTGACACTGATAGCTTCCACTGGACAGCGCCGAGGCCAGTCGTGAAGAGGGGGGGCCCAGGAATGGATACTGTACATGTTCCTCTAAAACCCGAGTAGCATTCTGTAGAGACTGGTCAAGCTGGGAGAGCATGCTACTGAGCATCAATGTCTTGTTTCCTAAACCATTCTCAATGGTCATTTCAGATTTCTGCTGTGATTTATGTCCAAGGTGGGCCAAAAAGGCAAGCAGTCGAAGTGTCAGAGAACGTATCCTCAGCCACACTGACTCCTCCTGCAGAGACAGACGTCTGTGTTCCTCCGTCAGATGTCTCTCCTTTGGGTCCCAGCTGGTGAAGACAGTCAGATCTCTGTTGTCCCTTATAGTATCCCAGGGAATGTCATCCTCATCTGGAGACAGACCCATGGCCTTCACACTCTCCTCCAGACTCAACACGATGTCTGCCTCCAGGAACAAGTCCAGCAGCATTCTCTCTGTGCGGACCTGGGCAAAGTGCAGTGACTGGTTCAGCCTGCTCCGGAGAGCAATGAATTCTGGGATTTTCTCAAATGCTCCGTATTTGTATGCCTGGATGATGTACTCCGAGATATCTTTCTGGTTGGAATGGAAGAACCTGAGGGAGAAATTACATGACTGGGAGGCAGCGGCAAACTGACCCAATGACTCAGCATAACGTGTTAACAGGTACCCGATAGTGTCGTGCTGTATGTGCTTGGCATCCAGGCTGGAATAGAGATCCACTACAGGTTCAAAGGCCCCCATATGACAGTACAGGAGAAGAAGCAGCAGCTTGAACTGGGCATTGGAGGGACTATGGGACAGACCCTCATGGAGGAGACCTAGACACTGCCACACCATTGTCTCGTCTCCAGTCTCTTTCCACAGATCAATGTACACATGAGCTGCCATGAGGCAATACATATCAGAAAACTGCAGCTCTGTCTTCAGAGATGCCCTCCCAAACTGCAGCCCATGGTGATAGTGAGCTTTGAGCTCCACGATAAGTAGAAGTTTCCCATCCACGTCAAGAGCATGGTGCAGTCCAAGAGCACGGCTCAGCTGACATATACACAAATGTCTCTGTAGCACTTTTGTGTCCTCGGGAAATGCAAATCTCTCCTGCTCCTCTCTCAGAGGGACCGCCTCCTCCAGCCGGTGAATGAAGTGGACGTGTTGATCGGGGGACAGCAGGTGTAAATACAGCTTCAGGTCCGTGATGCAGCAGGGTTTGTCTCCAAACTTACTGAAAAACTGCCCCATCAGCTCCGAAGGGTCACCCAGGTGACTCTCCTCAGGGCACCCTCTCTCTCGCAGCCTGTGGATTAACTCGAGGCGAGCTAGGTAGGGACCCCTGAGCGGACGAGACTCTTTATTGTCCTCTCCTTTAATTCTCTCTTCCACAAACCTCACCACCTCAGACACAGAATAATGGACCGGGCCTTCTGCGCAGTGTTCCCCTGCCTCGGGCGGGCTCCAGGACTGATCCGTCAGTTGGAAGAGAGAGTCAAAGTAAGTGGGATAAAACTGCCAATCATCGGGATTTTTGAGGAGCAACTTGTGGGCCAGGGCGTTGCACTCCGGCCAGTACTGCAGCCGCTTGTAGAGCATCAGACACTTGCTCTCTCTGCTCTGTAACTCACTGGTCAGCTTCTCCCCGAGTGGACCCCGGATCACATCGAGGGCCTCCACACACCTCCCCAGGCGCTCCAGGATCATGAAATACAGCTGCACCTCCGCCTCCGCCTCTATCTTCTCTTCTTTAACCATCTTCTCCACCATGCGTTCAGCCAGGGGAAGGAACATGGTCTGGGCCAGCTGCTCATCCTGTGCTGAGATGGCCTGCATCACCAGACTCATGACCGACCAGAAGTAATAGGGGTTTTTCGGTACGATCTTATAGAGAGCCATTCCTACCTGTTGCATCTTCTTGTACTCCCCCACACGGGCATAGGCCATGAAGAGGTGGGAGTGGTACTCTTCACTCAGAGGCACCTTCTTCACCGCAGCTTCGTACACCTTGATCACCAGCTCCGGGCGGTGCATCTCTCGGTACAGTATGGTGAGCGCTTGCAGAGAGTTGTCATCGGTGGGCTCCAGTGTGGCCACTTCTTGGGCCAACGTGAAAGCTTCGTCTTGCTTCCCGGTCCGCTGCAAGCCGATCGCCTTTAAGACCTTGGCACACTGGAGATCCTTGTGCTTTTTCAGCAGCTTGTCCGCCTGCTGTATTGCCAGCTTGTTGTTGCCATTGTCGAGGTAATCATAAATGGGCCTGAGTCGTCTGTCATTAGGATCTTGCACATGTCCTCTCGCCGCCATGGTCGAGTTTTCTATTTTCTTCCTGTTTGCGGTTGTCGCCCCTCGGGGATGACGTCATCGACATGCACAGACTCGTTCAATCGAACGAGTCTGTGCATGACACGGAACCTGTGTTGAACGCAATGAAAGCCAGTTGTATATATTGACACTTCCGTGGGTGTGGTGACCACGCAGACATACGACGGATATTTCGTACATCTCATGGTAATTTCGTCCAAAGTTCTTGTGCGAGTTGGTTCACACAACTACATTACCCATACACCTTTTAGGTGGTGATGACGTTTAGCTTCTGCGACAACAAAACCCTTTCAGTTGTTTGCTGCAGCAATAAGCACATGGTCGTGGAAGTTGCTCGTTGGGACATCGTGGAATCAGCCACTTGTTGTAGAGGTCAACTAAAAATCTTCGGTTAATTCCAACCACAAACACAGCAAAAGTTGGACAGTCACAGCATCTTGACGTCATCGCTGCTTCAGGGTGTATGGGAGATGTAGTTGCGTGAACGTAAACGCATAAGTCTTGATGCATGCTAACGTCTGAGAACACGGTCGATATCACCGTGATTTATGATGTTAGATGTTCATCTTGCTGTTGAGTGGTCACTGCGGAGTTTTAGGCCAACTCGGTAACGTTTAAATTCCGTATTGATGTAAAACAAACGGAGACTTGTACCCGTTTTTACCGAATAGAGGGAGGACGCTCGGCGAAGAGCAGGTCCCCGCCAGGCGGATCTCCCGGAGATGCTCAGACACGGAGACAAACGATCTGAATTAGAGCTGCTGAGTGAAAAAGGCTTTTCAAATCAAAAGCAGCTGGCTCGGGTCCTCTGGACATCTTTATTCATTAAGGTTTTCCAACATTTTCAACTCACCGCGACCGCAACAGGTTCTACGACATAGACTCACGACAGAAACTCCGATTCAAATGTATTGATTTCAGACATGGTTGAGTGAAATAATTCTCAACAAAGAATCGAACGATTCATTAAAAAGTGATTTTGTTCAACTGGATAAGAAGTGACTCAAAGATGAGTCAACTTTCAGAGATGAGGATGTTCACATCCTTGATAGGGAGGAATGCTGGTTTGAAACGCTGGGTTAAAGACCATCTATATGAAGAGGGAGCCACCATCCTGAACAGAGGTGGGGGTCTGAGAGTCCATCTATCATAGATGGTCTTTAACCCACCGTTTCAAACCAGCGTTCCTCCCTATCAAGGATGTGAACATCCTCATCTTTGACAGAGTGTCTACTGGCCTGTAGATGGTGGAGACTGCAGAGTCCTGGCCTGACATGTTGGCTCTCCTGTATAATTAGTCGAGCCTGTATGATTAGCCAATCACCCTCCACGAAATACGCCATCCACGAATCCTCTCCAATCATTGGCAGGATTCAACAGATGGGCCCGCCTTAGCCCCGGTCACCCCGTCTACAGGCGAAAACACCCATCCACAGTCAGTCAAACAAATAGGACGCAATGGCGAACGCTTTAAGAAACTCATTCAGACGTGGCGTCCCAGGTATCTACTTACACGTACACAAATCTTAAACCACCGTTTTTAATTGTCCTGTAACCGTTGTGTTCAGTGTTTAGTGTTGTAAATCTCTTAAAATGCAAATGATCGCCAGAAAGCTAGCGCTGCTCATTGAGTTAGCCACCTCTCACCCTTGCTACCCCATAGTTTCTCAAACTGGGGCAAAGTTCATAGGAGGGTTAAAATGCTGGCGTTATGTTCCTTCAGTTAAGTCTCATTCCAATCAATAATTTTGCTGTTCGGGACGGCAAATTTATTGCACAGTGTTGATTGGAAAAAAATCCACATAAAGACAAGAGTACACACACGGTAGGACTAGCACTC
>OMLC01104599.1:8874-31463 GCA_900302585.1 Regalecus glesne
CTCCACTCTAAGCACTCCTTATGTCTGCACACACACACACACACACACACACACACACACACACACACACACACACACACACAGATCTTTCAGGTCCATAACCAAGTGCTCAGCACTGACATCGGGCCCACAGCCACATAGAACCCTCTATTTCGGTCTAGGTCTACCTTTGGTTGGCTGGAGGCACAGAGCATTTGTTGTTTATCTTCTACCTTGAAACATTTAAAGCCCTGTGGAAATCACCTGTTCATAATGTACTGTTGTGTGTTTGCTGCCCCTACTGAAATCCCCGTGTGCCAGAACGGTGTTAAGCAGGTGAAGCTGGTAGGTTTTATTTCCCCTTTTGCTCTTAAAAGTGACCCACTTTACTGCAAGCTGGGCCATCAACATACAAATCACTGTCATTATTGTTATTAATACATTATCGTGGTAACACACACACACACACAGGTTTCTATCCTCATGTGGAATCTAATGGAGCTCAACTTGCACTTTCTTATATTGAGGTTTTATTGTTGCTTTGACACTCTGCTTACTTTTTAACGTTTTAACAGTGTCTGTAATTATAACTTGATTTCAACTGATTTTATGGGTTTTTAAAAAAAAAACTATTTTTGAAATCTATTTTGACCCATCATCGGTTTTTGCACACACTTCCTGGTGTGTTGGTGGTGTGGGGTCTTGGGAGGTCAGGAGCTTCTCTCTTAGAGGTTTGGAGGTGTGAGTGCAGGATATGAAGATACTGAGGTGTTGCTCCCCGGCTTAAATTCAGCATAGTCAGTCTTCTCATTAGAAGCCAACTTAATTCTTGTAGATAGATGATAAACAAAACTCAAACAGGTCTCCAAACCAAAAGTGTAGTTCTCCATCTTCTTAATAACAGAACAGCCACTCTGTCTTCTCTGCCTGGCTTTTTTCCTTGTTCTTCATCTCTAAACTGTTCTCCTTCATCATCTTCATCCTGACTGGGGCAATCGGGCTATGTTTCAGTTGAGCAGCAACCATCGTCCTGAGTGCCTTGCTCCCTCTGAGTCTTGTAGTCTTTCAAAGGACGCCATGATGGGTTGTAGTTCTCGTTGCAGCCACCAGGAGGGAATGTATCTCCCCTCCATAACACTACCCGTCATGACATCTCAGTGGATTCCGACTGCTGTTGTTTCTTATTAGTGTTCTGTAAAATAAAGTACGACGACGCTTTATCTGCAAGACAACACCCCCACTTCCTGTGTCACATCACCCCTCATTAAGCCCACCCTCTGAATCTCACCACACCGAGAGGTCACGACCAGTCTCCATGTTGTGGAGGGTGGACACAGACTAAGATGGAGCTTGGTGGGATTAAGACTGGATGCCCTTCCTGACACCCTGCAACATCCGCCTTGTCAGTTCCCGAAGTCCACGCTCTACGACTCGGCTAGCTGGGCCAGATGTACTGGTCCGGTGGGATTTCCAGGCTGCTGTGTTGACACCTTGATGACTCTTAAGGATCTCTTCATTCAGTCATCTTCCGTCTAAACTGAAGATGTCACCTCAACTTTTATTTTGCGGTTCCCTTTCCTGGATTACTGAGCCTGGATAAAGACACGGCATGTTTTAAATTCTAGTGATTTCTGCTGCGTGTCACTGGAGCTGTGCACGGTGTGAGAGACGGGAAGCTGTGACTGTGATAATCTACAATTCAATGAGGTGTGTGTGTTGTAAAGGCCGTGGCCATTCAGAGAGAGGCACTCCTAGAATGAGGGGCCTGTTCTCTGTAGAGTGTCATTTATAACCACACTGCACATGTTCCAGTTTGAGGGCTGCTCGAGTGCCGTGATTCACCTCAGCTGTAGATGTAGGCGTGTAAACTAGTGCACGCGTGTGAGAACGTGTGCTCGAGCATATGTGCTCAATAGTTACTTCTGAGGTGGCTGGTGATACTTGGCTGAAGTATGGAATGACCTATTGTCCTTTTATCGAAAAGTTAGGGGGGAATTGTTGGAGGGCATTGAATGGAAGCTCATTGAACTATAATGGAACTACTACTACTATTGGTGCTTCTGGCTGCTCCCATCAGGGGTCACCACAGCAGATCATCATCTCCATCTCTTCCTGTCCTCTACATCTTCCTCTGTCACAGCAGCCACCTCCATGTCCTCCCTCACCACATCATAAACCTCCTCTTTGGTCTTCCTCTTCTCCTCTAGCCTGGCAGCTCCATATTCAGCATCCTTCTCCCAGTATACCAGGATCTCTCCTCCACACATGTCCAGACCATCTCAGTCTGGCCTCTCTTGCTTTGTCTCCAAACCATCCAACCTGAGCTGTTCCTCTGATATATTGGTTCCTGATCCTGTCCTCCTTCATCAATCCCAATGTAAATCTCAGCATCATCATCTCTGCCACCTCCAGCTCCACCTCCTGTCTTATTGTCTGTGCTGTTCCTAATAAAATGGCTGCTGAAAGTATGGCTATACACAGACACACACAGGCCAAAACAAAGCGTTCCACATTAAAGACACATACATGTAGAAAAGGCCACAGACAGAGCTTCTGCCCAGACTGGAAGTGTATCTTTGAATGTATTTGTGGATGGGATTCTGGGTGTCTACAGAATGGGATCTGCTCACATGTGTGTGTGTGGATCTGTGTATGTCTGAGTGAATGTATACATGAAGCTAGTAGTGGGTTTTGGGAGGCAGTTCAGATTAACTTTTATTTAGGCCGAATTCTTCCTCCTACAACCCAGAGAACTGTGCTCTCTTATACGAGTGTGTGCGTGAGTGTGTGAGAGAGAGAGACATTAAGGGGGGCAGAACTTCAGTCAAAAGCCTGACAACATGTGAAGAAAACTAGAAGGTGAGATAAAGCCTTGACGAGAAATGAAATCTTGAGAGCAATGAATAGTTCAGCTGTCTGTGTCAGTGTCTGTGAATAAACCATTAACCTACGACAAACCCCAAACACCCACATCAAAGAGTGCAGGGCCATCTAGAGTAGAGCATTTATCAAATTAATTGTTTTGAATTTATTCTGCATTATTTATCCATGGCTTATGGATACATCTGAGTGATGAAGGTTTGGATGTATGTGTGTGTGTGTGTGAGATTGTGTGTGTGTGTGTGTGTGTGGGGTGGATGAATGTATGCAGGAGGAGAGGAAAGAGACTGAGAGGGAGAACACATGTTTATTTAACAGTCATTGCTCACAAAAAGAGATCCTGACACTTGGTAATGGAACATCAGAAGGAAGCTGAACTTTCCAGCAACCTGCATAACTCCTCATTGCAAGAGGTGCGCACGCGCGCACACACCTGCTGCTTAGCATGGGATGTGTGTTAGGAAAGCTAATCTCCTCAGACACAGACTGCCCTACAGTGTCCGAATTGGTGAGAGGGTACTGTGTGTGCAGGGGGTAGGAGCATCATCCCCGCTGCTTGGACTTAAACACATAGCAGATCACTGCAAAAGGCTGCCCCTCCTACAGACCCAGCTAGATTTGCCCAGCCTGCTGCCATGACGGTGACCTCTGTTGCCTCCAAGTCATACAAAATGATTACTTCAAAGCTATTTCATTTGGTTTTATTTGACAATTGCTTTGGTAGATGATTGACAGACGTGTGTCCTTCCCACCCACATGGTGGTGTGATCTACGTGATACGCATGTATATGCCATATGTTCACCAAGGAGACTCCGGGATTTGCACATCCCCACTTAAAAATGTGCATGAATGTGTAATGAGGTAGGTTTGTGACAGAAATTCACTTTGGTTATTTCTTCACAAATACCACTGAGGGTTTGAAAGCCATTTTATTTTAGTGTCGAGCCAGATTCTGTGGGTTCGGAGCCACCACAGGGCGTCTCTAGAAGGGCATCCTGCCCCCCAAGCTCCATCTAGGTCCGTGACCACCCTCGCATCGTGGGGACTAATCGCGATGCGTAAATTGGACCCTTTATTTGAAACAGTGGCCTGTGTGTGCTCTGCACGGATGTGGCAAATTAAATGAGCCAGTATCTGACCTGAGCCCGATCTAATGAAAGAAAATGAAAATGGCCTGAGCCTGGCCTGAATCGACTCAGTGTGCTGGGACCTATCAGGACTAGATGATCTTGCAAACCTCTACTAGGAAGAAGTAAATCAAGATCTGGTCCTCCACCTTTTCTCTACTTAATCTATGTACATGATGTTTATCATAACAAGTCCAGCTATCCAACCCAGCGTCCATCACACAGCTTAAACAATGAGCTCAGTGTTCATCCTCATTATGCATACTCATGGATACCAGGTAAATGCTTATGAATGGTTTCAATATGGCAGACTTTTATTTTATTCATTTTGTTATTAGGTGTCAAATTTGTCCTTACTCTGTTTACTGTAGCAGGTAAGCAGTTGATGATAGCTGGATGGATGGATGGATGGATGGATGGATGGACGAACAAATTTAAACCTGATTTATTTTATACAGGACACTCATCTGTCAATGTCAGATTATTAAATCTGGTAGAGGCAATGGGCAGACAATATCTGGATGTCTTATGGTTTGGCATAGATATGGTGTATATGGTATGGAATATATCCATGCCACAAATAATGGTTCTAGAAACAGAAGTAATTTCCAAGAGTTTAAGGAAATTGCTACAATCCTAAGAACTTTCGCTAATGCTATGTTAATCCAAGGAGGAAATTGGGATTCCATTAAGGCTCCATTACTCAATTTCACAACCTCCTCGACCTGCAAGAGTGAATAATCCTGCAGAGTCTGATCAATTATGCCTACATCTTACGCCATTTTGATATATGAAGATATGGGAATCCTGGAAAATACATTATACTTGGTGGACCAATCATATGACTCAACAGTCACGATACATTTTTGTTCAATATCTACATAATAATTGGACAAACAAGTAATGGTAGTTTATATTGAGCCCGATGTATATAAGCTGATTTACATTTCAGTAAGTCTGAGCACAATGGAAGGAAATAAATCCATCATAAGTTATTGGAAATTAAAAAATCTCATTTTAGAGGATGAGTAGTTTATGTGAGCTGCTGAGCTGATTATTAATGGAAGTGTTGAAACCCTATAGTGGACACTGGAAGAATTTAAATCATAAAATCAGAGGACTGGTTGTCCAGTGGGGGAAGGAAACTGAAAAGACATAAAACATAAAAGAAATTATAGCCAAAGGAGTAATTACCGTGAATGGAAAAGAAAGACTTCATCAACATGACAAGGGTAGTTTAACCCAACCACAAATAGAATAAGACCAAATTTACCAAGATAAGGCAAGAGGAGCTTTTCTAAGAGCTAGAGAGAAATGGCAAAAATAAAGGAGAATGCTGTTTTTATTTGGAAAAAAAAAAAACATAGAGCCTTCATTTGTGAACAAGCTTAATATCAATGGCCGAGATTCTGAAAATGTACGATATTGCTTGATTTATTAATAATAATGATAGTAATTGTTCCATTATCATTCCCACAAGGGGGGAATTTGCAATTATTTGCATTTTCACCCATCCTATTGTATAGGAGCAGTGAGCTGCCACAATATGGTGCTAGGGGAGAAGTTAGGGGTTCAGTGTCTTACTCAAGGACCTCACCACATGATTTCTGTGGGACAGGGGATCAAACCGACAGGGGATCAAACCTACAACCTTGCCAGATGACTGCTCCACCCACTGAGCTATGCCCCCCCGGCACAGCTTTTTAAATGTAAATTAAATCTTCAAAAGGAATGATAGCGGTGACGCATCTTCCTCCCCCACCATAAGGGTGACTGCAAGGTCTATAGATGAGGCATCAAGAAAGATGTGTGACCAGAATGTAGCTCCAGGAGGAATAAAGAAACACTACGAGAGGCTCATTTCACATGTCACAATTAGCCCCCGCGTTGTATATGGACCTTGGGGGGGATTGAGGCCGGATGCCCTTCCTGACATACCACAGTGGATTTGAACCCACAGCCTCTGGTTCATTAGTTCCTGAAGTTCGTGTTCTCCCCCGGAGCTACTGCTGCCCCTCCCATCAGTAGACATCTCATCCTCTTCTATGGCTTGTGGGATAAAACACAGTGAACCTGGTGTGGATAATTCGATTAGGCTGAAGTACAGTCTCTGAAGCTCATTTGTCTTGCAGCAGTTGTTGGACGCATTCCCCTACAATTAATCTGATCCATAGCTTATATAACAATGGCATGGGAGATCAGTGAAGATGCCATTTTAATTCCTCTCCTTTCCTCTTTGCATTTTTATCTCACTCTCATCCAGACCCCGATTAAGAAGCTCAGATCTATCACTGTGATGATCCCCCATGTGGAGCACACCATTGACTGCCAAAGCAGTGACTGACTGTCTCCTCCAGCCAAGCGGAATCCCTAGGGAGGGTGATTTACACTAAAACAGTAGAAAATCAGTCCAAAGCATTTAAATCTCTCCCGCTGTAAATGTCTTCGGCCCATAAAGTCTTGTGTTGCTTGTAATAAATAGCTGATAACACTCCCAGTCTGTCACAATGTCCTCGGTGATGTGTGGAGCCATGTGCTGCATTAGCGAGTGTGGTGCTGCTTATGGGGCGTCACCCCAGGAACAGCGCATGAGAGGCCAAGGGGGAATCATCCCAGTGAGAGGCCAGTTTTTACATGTCACTACTGAGACATCGGGTGGGTTTGGACCCGCATGTTCTGGCTCATCAGTTCCCGAAGCACACGCTCTACCACTGAGCTACCACGGCCCCACTGTGCCTGGGACAGTAACCTAGAATACACCACTATGCACACCTGTTCTCTTTCTCACAGGCTTCGGCTGCAAGCGGAGACGGATGTGGGTCGTGGAGAGCTGGCGTGTGATGGCTAGACTGATCAGTGATCAGCCTCGGGTGTGCCAACTCACGTGCTGCTCTTTAGGTTTGCTCTGCAGCAAGGCCATTAGAGAAGGGAACCATGTCAGAGGACACTGAAGGAAGACAGCAAGGTGGCCCAACCACCAGAGCACAAGTTAAGACTAATGAATAGACTCTTGTATCCAAACCCACGCCACAGGTGACAGACTTGCCACATAACCCAATTACAATGTGGTCACAACACATACAGCACCAGGTATATGAATAGCAGGTCAAAATGCAAAGGATACGACTGGATTACATATTCTCTCCATGAGGTGTCCACACAGGTGGTGTGTTCACTCCATGTGTACAAGGTCACAGGTACAAATGCAGGTAATGAGATTCACCGCGTCAAATTTTGATTATTTATTTTGTATGGCTTGCTAACATTGTTACTTTTCTTCTGCCATATTAATTCATGCCAAAACAAATTACTTTAAGATGAAATGATTGTCTAGCAAGAGAGAGAGAGAGAGAGAGAGAGAGAGAGAGAGAGAAACATTTGTACATGTCATGACCAATCCTCACATTGTAGGAGTGGACATGGACTTAGATAGAGCTTGGGGATTTATGCCAGATGCCCCGTGGTGGGTTAGGACCTGCAACATCTGGCTTAATAGTTCCTGAAGCACGTGCTCTACCCCTGAACTACCACGACCCTTCAGAGATACAAAAGTTGATTTAAGTGCTGATGGACAGCTGTATAGCTGGTTAATACATAAATCCTGTACATGAAATACATGCATATAAAATATATTATATATCTACATATATAAATAGATACACACACAAACATGTATATGTGTGTGTGTGTTTTTGAGTGTGTGTGTATGTATATATATATATATATATGTATATACATAATACAATATTGTAATCTGTCACTATTGGATCATCAACACGTACACACCCACGTGCACACCAGCAGCTATTATCTTCCACTCCAGGGAGATTCCCAATAATTTTAGCTTGCCAATGAAAATGTCCATGAATGGAAATTGCGTCATCCCCTAACAGCATGCTTGCAGACTTGTGATGGACTTCCCTGTGATTTTGTTCTTAATCCGTTGCTTTAATAATAGCTTGACCTGCAGTTAATGATACATTTAGCTTTGAAACGACAGCTTTTCAGACTCTGTTCCTGGCATAAAGATGTCATTAGCGAGTCCCTCACTGTCTAACAGGATACTGCACATTCCCGTGCTCACTTCTGCAGTTTTCTTTTACACCCCTCAGTTACAGGGGGGGGTCAGTGAAAGGGCAAGCACTTGTTTCAGTTTCGAGCTTCTGTCCTCCTTTGCAAGACCATTCTCTGTGTTTATGTGTGATTTATTTACAAAGATGGAGATACCACTGCAAGAAACAGAATCTATTTTAAAATATAACCTGACCTTCATATTTTCTTTTATTTCATACCCGTGTCTAACCTCCCCCCCTCCAAGCCTTTCTCAACCTCTCTGCTGGTAGTTGTCATTGTGAACCTCTCTCTTCCCCCTTCTCTTCATTTTGCCTTATGCTCTCCCTCTCCTCTTGTCTTTTCCTGGCTTCCTTTGCTTCAACATGTTGTTTTTTTAAATAATGAAACAAGCACCATTCACTATCACATCCTCCATCACACTCCCATAAACTAGTAGGTCACCTGGTAACCACAGCCACAGGTTTTCCCTCATCAGTCCCACAAGGGGATATTTGCAGTTCTCTGCATTTAAATCTCCCTCTTGTATAAGAGCGGTGAGCCTCCATATGGCACTCGGGGGCCAGTTAGGGATTCAGTGTCTTGCTCAAGGACACCTCGACATACTTTCTGCAGGACTGAGTAATGAACCACCAATCTGATTACTAGACAACCGCCCTACCTAATGAGCTATGCTGCCCCCTAAGTATGTTTTAACCGTTTCATGGAAGATCATATTAATATACAAGTGGCCCTAAAGACTTTAAGATGTGTTCATTATACAAGTTATTTCATGTACTCACATATCTGCCCATAAACTCCAACCTAACTCCAGCCTCCCAGGTATGAAGCCACATTACCACAGGCAGGAGATAAACAGGAGAGCTTAGTTGCTCCATTTGTAAGCACGTGAGCCTCATGCCACTGAAAGGCTTTCTGACAAAGCTGCAATGTGGACATTTTTTGAGGGGGGGGGGCTTTGCCTTGCGAGGGAAAAGGTAGAGGTGAGAAAAAGAGCAGATGTAGAATTAATTTTCTAAATATCCAGCCATGCCGAGAGCTCTGTGAAAGCAAAGCAGATCATAGCTCTGCAAAGCTGCTCTGCTCAGCGATGGGATTGGAAATTGGGAAGCTGAAGCCAGGTTAATATACCAAAGCTGTTGCATATTTTGTATGTGGCAGAGAAGGAGGCTGGGAGCGAGAGCATGAAATAAGGTACAAGAAATTGGTAGATTGATGTTTTAATCATGTTGATATGACCTATCAAGGATATTGAAACCGTCACCCAGTGGTATTAGTTCCTACACCGGAGGGTCATAATGTACAGACATAACCACATTGGTGATTATCCTCACTCCCAAACAGGTGAATTCCTGCCAAGCATCAACAAAGCGAGTGTGAATTTATTTTTCCCCCTCTGCATTTATCTCAAATAGACTGTCCCTACAAATGAGTTCATCATCATTATTATTAGTATCATTACAATCATTGTCATTACTATCTACAGATTCAATCCTATCATCTTCCTCTAGACTCCTTTACTCCAGTTTTCTCCAATTCCTTCACTTCTTATCTCAGTTGCTGAGTCTAGAGTCAGACACCAAATTTAACACATAACCATTAGCAACTACTAATTTCCATGAGGTCATTATATCAGCCTTAATTCTCTAAAAGAAGACAACCCTTCCATTACTGGTTCTAGCAATTTTCATGCAGATATTCAAAATTAGCAACTGTATCTGCTCTCACTTTCAGAAAACATATTTTGTTATGTGATCAATTTTCTCTTCCATGGGTCTCTGTGATAACAACCATAGCAAATATCAAACAGCACAATGTTCAATTAATCCTGTACCCCACTGAAGTCAAAGTAGCAGAATGACTTCCCTGCAGAGAAAATTCAGTGTCTCATTTAATATAAAATGTACCAGCCAAGAGGGAAATTGCTCATTAGAATGACACTGACACCAGTGATGGTGGTGGGACAACCGTACACCCCACGATATGTTTTGGGCCCATTAAGAAAAAGAGAAGAATTAAACCTGAGCCACGTGATGACCATCACCATGCAGACCTCACAGAAGGACATGCAACATGCACACAGGAGAGACTCACATCACACCATTCACTTTGATACAGGAAACATCATTATATTCTTTTTTTTTATTTTGATGTATACATACTTAATTTTATTGTTAATTATGATTATTAATTATAACATTACACACACACACACACATATAATTATATTAATTCACCATGAGGCCAATTGTAAAAAACAACCAAAAAATGTAAAAAGTTCAACAGTATTTTAATTGGCTAGTTGAGATTCACTCAGAATCACAGAGTGTTTTTTGGGTGTTCCTCCTATCTGCTCAAAAGATGGAGAGGCTGATTAGACACATGTAGGGTACCAACTCCAGAGGTTTGGCTGGAAATGATGCTGCCATGGTCAGGAAGACAGGTAGAGCAAGCCTCAGAAACTGACAAGCCAGAGGCTACGAGTTTGAACCCACCATGGGTCATCAGGAAGGGCATTCGGCCTTAATCCTCCAAAATCCATCTAAGTCCATGTCCACCTCCACAATGCGTGTACCTATCATGGCATGTAAAACTGACTTCCTCATAGAAACAAGTAGTGAATGCTGTATTGAGTGCCCAATTTGCTCTCCTCCAGTGTCTCACATTCTGTAGTGAAGACATGGTCCAGCGCTTTGCTTTAATGACATGTATTATCAATATTAGTCAATCTGACAACATTAGCGTTTAGCTGGTTCTAGCAGTTACCCAGATTGTTGTGTACCCAAGTACAGTATGTCATACCTCTCCTTCTCTCTCTCTCATTACAATGATTACTCTGACCTTCATTAATGTGTGATTTCATGGCCCCTGGCCTATGACATTAAGTATGATGTCCCTTAAAAAATATAGAAAACAAAAAATAAAGATTTATTGGATCAGAGCTGTTTTGCAGCACGTAGAGACCCACATAACAATAAGCTGTTGGTTTTTGATGTTTTGGCTGATTGAAATATAATGCCCCTAGTGGTCAAAAGTGTAACGACTACATCTTTAGAGCCTTCCTATTCTCACCTTTCTAAAGGGTCTTCCTGATAGTCTGAAAGCTTGCAGCTAACTACACACATGCTATTGAATCTTCTCAACCTTGGTGTGGCGTGGTAGTAATCAATTAATCCACAGTAATAATACTGGATTCCCTCCATATTAAAATTATGGTGTATAAATGTAGCTTTGTGTAATTAACTCTCTTAGATTTCATTTTCAGCTCTCTCAGCAACTCAATTTTTTTTGTTTGATGCTGTAGAGAGGATTATTCGACCCCATCCTCTAAGTGGAGGATGCGAGCCAAAAATCCTGCTTTGTTATTAAAAATAAATTGAATGTTCTCATGTGTGAATACTGTACAGTAGCAATCCTGTATTTCCTTTTTATTTTTTATAAACTTTTTACAATCCTTCTTCCCTTCTTGAATAATACTGCAAAGTTTTATCTGCCATTTGCACATTGCACAGAGGTGACCCATCAATCACATGAACTCCCTTTTACCCCCTTGCCAACTCGTGCTTGCTAATATCAAAAACTTTTGTATTAGACTTGTGTTAATTCTCGCCAGTTTCACAGGAGAAACTCAAATACCTCGTCTGTGTTCATTTACATAACATGTTGATAGATAGAACAGACTGACTGAGGACAACGTGAACCAGGGTAATGTAACAATGTTCAAAGAGAGACAGAACAGGAAGAGTTTATATTTCATACTGCACCGTTATGCATGTATCTCAGTGACTCAGCCAGATACCATATCTACATACCACACGGGCTCAGGGCTGATCACAGCATCTATGGTTTCAATCTGGCGTTAGACCCATTTCTGCACGTCTCCCTCTTTCTACCTTGTCTTCATACCTCATTATTGCTAAATGATGGGATCACAAATTGCACATCATTTTTATCAGTATATCTCTGGACAGACAGATGGATGGAGAGACAGATGGGGGTCGCTGTAGCTCAGTGGTAGAGCACATGCTTTAGAAACTGACAAGCCAAAGGCTTCAACCCACTGTGGGGTGTCGGGGAGGCCATCCAGCCTTAATCCCCCAAGGGCCATCTAAATCTATGCCCACCCCCTTAACGTGGGGACTAATCATGACACACAAATAATCAAAGTCAGGTCACAGAGTCATGCTGGAGCCTATCCCAGCACTCATTGGGCAAAAGGTGGGGAAACACCCTGGACAGGTCCCCACTCCATCACACGGCATGAATGGTGAATGGTCTTGTATAGTGGTTTTCTTGTCTAGCGACCACTAACATCACTAATGTCTAAGGACAGGATGTTGTGCCATCATAAAGCCGTAAAGAGGCAGATTCTCAATTTGTGATAATGGGCAATACAAATGAAACCGACTTGACTTGAGTACAGCGAAAACAGACTAATAGCTTTTAAAGTCACATCGCTCATACAAACTGCTCCTCCGATGCTTCAATACTCCACACTGATGCAACCTCAAAGGGTCAGACTCAAGGGTTCCAAAGGGTTTAAAAATACAGATATCGTGTGCCAGGACTGGATGGCACAATTTGACCACATGGTTGAATGCATTATCTACTAGAATTGTGTCCCAATTCAGCCGCCACAGGCTTCGAAGGCTACATTTGAAGACCCGATTACTTCCCGGTGGCACGCCAAGGCTGTCCAGTGCCAGAAGTAGAGACGTGTGGCCTTCATTTGTCAGGATATAAGGACACGATGGATGGTTGGATCCTATGCGGCTCAACCTATCCCAAGATTTGAGGATTCATCATGCGCCAGTGATTGATTGGATTTTTTCCAAAAGAAAGTGGTGTCTCCAATATAGCTGTCAGGGTCGCTAGGCAACAGGAACAGTACTTTGTGACGCAAGGGTAAGGTTGGCAACAGCTGGTGACGAGATAGAAAATGCTCTACCGACCCGATTCTCCCATTTATCAATGCTGGGGTTGGCCTTCGCGGTCTAAGGACACAGTTTTGTAGACCGTGTCCTTGGAGACATGCGGTCCCTGAATCGAGGCAGAGCCTAAAGCTCGTCTCTTTGCTTTTCCTCTCTAATTTACCCCAAAAACACTTTCCATCAACCTCAGTCCCCTTCTACTCTTTCTCCTCCTGCCCTGCATCTGGTTTTCTTTGTTAAACAGCTGTTTGTTGAAATCCCTCTCTCTTCACAGGAGCATGGTGGCCTAGTGGTTAACAAGAAGCTCCTGGGTTTGAATCCCAGGCCATCCAGGGTCTTTGCTGTGTGGTTTCCACACTCACCCCATGTCTGTGTGGGTTTTCTTCCAGGTGCTCTGGTTGAATGGTCAGGTGATACTCTCATACTATTGTTCTTCTTCCCTCCCTCCTCTCCTCTCCTTCCATCATCTGTGTTACATCAGCTCTCTCTTCTTCTTTCAGCTTGTTCTGTTTTTCAGGGATCACGTCAGCGGATTGTATGGTTTCCATCGGTGACCTGAGGACACAGCACGAACGGTGGGCTTTGTTAACCAGGACCTGTATCAACACGGTGTGGTTGTTTCTCTCTCCCTCGGCTCAGCGACATCTAGCTTTTCTCTTTCTTTCTCTTTTTCTCTAACTCACTTTCTATCAATTACAGACCCTCTGCCACCTGACTCCAATTAACCTCCCCTGTTATTGTTAAGACACTCTTGGTCTCAGCTGTGTATCTGTGTGCCTTTGTGTCCACACGTCAGCTCAGACCGCATTTTAGCAAAGATGCCTGTGCGTTGAGCTACTTTCATCCAGTAGTCTCAGCACAGGCACATCCACACAAAAGGGCTTTATTGGCTGAGAGCTTTTGCATCTGCCTACCAGGTTAAATCATGAAACCCATGGCAGCAGCTAATCGAATGCAACGTTTGAGTAAGTTAATCATTGAAAAAAATATTGATAAGTTGCTGTTGAATTTTATTTGAATTTTGCTCGACCTGACGATGCTGAGGTCAATTTGCGAGTCATGTTGGCCAGTGTTTCATAATGATCTTCTTGTGTGCTACATTGAATGGATGTTTTTCCGTCACTATCTATAGGAATGGAGTATATCATTGGAAGGAGGTAGAGGGGCATATAGGGAAAGATTTCACAGCAGAGGGATGTCATACATCAAAGTTAATCAATGCAGAGAGTCTCTAATAGACTTCCTCCTTCATCCATTATGAAAACAACAATATGCAAAAGGGTATGAGAGGTGCTGATTGGATTGGCCAAGTCAAAACCATTGGATTCATCCTAATCCAACATTTTAGTCAACTGCAATGGTGCATCGGACACCTTATACAATTCAATATGCTTCAATTGGGCCTCTGCTTACACTCAGGCCCGTGCCCAGGGTCACGACCTCTCAAGCACTTCATCAAAGACCCAGAAACACTCATGCATGTTATTGTACTTCTATCTTTGTGAGGACGCCCCCATTGACTATGTCTATTCCCTAAACTGTCCCATCAGAACTACAACCCCTACCCCAACCTTCCTGATATTGTGTGAATGAGGAATTTTTAGTCCATTGTTTGAAAATCCCTCAAGTTGCCTCTCATTCATTAAAATGCCTTTTCTTGATGTTTGTTTTATTTATTCCAATTTTATTCTATTCTAAATTCAACAGCGTTGGACTCCAAATGTCCCTCTTTCAGAGCAGCATTTCAAATCAATCCCTCTTACTTAAGACCACATGACCCTTCTCATTTAGCTGATAAGCTTCATTTGATTAGTAATCAATCAATTCTAAATCCTTATTTCTAAATTTTTCTTAAATCATAGTTTGCAACAGAGAAAAAAAGTCTGCTCAAAACTAGTTATAACGAGGGTTCTCCCGTTTAATTTTTCAGTATCATGGCTGCAGTAGCTAAGCAGTGGAGCGCACGCTTCTGGAGTTCATGAAACCGATGTGATGGGTTTGATTCCATCACAGGAGGTCAGTAAGGGTATCTAGCCTCATCCCTCCATGCTCCATCTAACTCCATGTCCCTCCCCACAACATGGAGCCTAATCATGACGCCTGACAATGTCATGTATCATCTCAGACCCAACTTTAGTCAAATCAAGTCAATTTTAGGTGTAGAGCCGAATAGCACAAATTATAAATTTGCCTCTGGGGACGTTAAAGCAACACAACAAGCTTTCCTTGGACCTCCGCATCAGATAAGGAAAAACTCCTTAAAACAGCCTCTAACAGGGAGAAAACTCTAGTAAGAAACCCCAGGGAGAGCAACAGGGGAGGGCTCTCTCTCTCCCAAGATGGACAGACGTGCAATGGATGTTGTGTGTGCAGAATAAAACTAAATTCACTGAAAACAACACTGAGAGGATGACAGAGCTATGCAATATCTGATGAGGAGGATGTGGGTCCGGATACCACTGGAATGGCCTTACAGGAGGACAGACTACATTTGCACACAGGGGAGACTCGCACCACTCACGCCATTCACACACACGTGGGAGAAGAGAAAGGAAAAGACAGTCACACATCCGGGAGAGAGAGAGATACAACATTGAAACAGGAAGAACATATAGAGATCGATATGATCTATAGAGTTTGATGAGGAGGAGGCCAAGCAGCCACTGTGGTGGCCACCATTACCATGGACACCTAGCAGAACTACAGGTGGACTCAGGGGAGACTTCCATCACACAATCCACATATATGTGAGAAGACAGGATCAGACATTATTGAGAGAGAGGAGAACGTGAGAGAGAAGACATCAGATTGTGGTGATCATTAATCTACATGTTATAATCTTGACAGCAGGACAGAGATTAGGGAATTAATTGAGGGACAATAGGATAGGCCATGCAGCACAGGTCGCAAAGCACTCAATTAAAAGGCAACTAATTATAAGTTGAAGGTTGAGAGGTAAGTTATGATTCAAAGGACTCAACAGACTCCAACTGTCTGATGTCAGCAGGCAGGTATTCTTCCATAATAACAGGGCCTGATAGGAAAAGGCTCTGCTACCTGCTGACTTCCTTTTAACTCTGGGCATACATGAAATAAACAGTTTGAGGAGATCAAACAGGGATGGTAGGGAGGCGAGCCATGGAGGATGCACAAGCCAGTGCATTCTTGGTGCCGGTTCCGAGCCCTGATTAATGGGGAGGGTTGTGTCAGGGAGGGCATCTGCCCTAAAACCTTTGTCAAACCAAATTTGCAGATCATATATTAGATTTCCACACTGGTTCGGTCAAGGTCCAGGTTAACGGTACACTGCTGGCCAGCACGGTGCCAGTATTTCATGACAAAGCTGTGACGTTGCTAAGCTACATAAATACTTATAAGCCCCTGAAACGAGGGGAGGCGGTGGTTACAAGCAAAAGGTGACTGATTGTCTGAAGCCATTAGAACAGGACAATGTTATTGACAGAATTTCACACCATAGAATTTCACAGCATTTCAGCCTCTAAGTCAGGCGTCGCAGGTTCGATCCCACCGCGAGTTGTCAGGAAAGAGCATGAGGCTTTAATCCCCCACACTCGGTAAATGTAAGGCATATTATGTTGTGAAGCGCTTTGAGTGGGTGCCAAGCTAGAAAAGTACTTTATAGATATGAGTTCATTTACCATTTATTTCAGTTTAATTATCCATAAATTGGCTTCCCACTGCAGCCACTGCTCTCCTTTAAACCTCACAAAGATATGCATTCTTTCCATCAAACACAGACAAGAACACACACACATCCTGTGTGAATTGATGTCATATTTGGACATTTGTAATCATTATTACTTGCATTTGTATTCACAATGGTGTCAAAGTCATTTCCTGCCACTGTGATGGTATCTTCTGATTCAATGAGTATTAAGGTAGCTTAGCGAGTGTTCTCTAAAAAGGATTACTTCTAATCATCCACAGTCAGCGATTACCCCGAGTAGGACTGGAAGGTACTGAAGCCTCAGTGATGCAAGTATTGTTCAAACCTAATATCATGAAATGAAGCAACATAAGCAGATAGTCCCTGAAATCTTTGCCAATGACCTTGGATAAGGATGGTGTTGGTGTCCAGCCTGACAAGAGTAAGCATATGACAGGCTGTATTTGTTATGATTTCTATGTCTGCTCTTAAACGGGAGGGTTTCTTGGTGGCGACTGTATTCGTCAGGGCTGTGGAGGGGAGACTGGTCGGCTTATTGGATTGGTGTTTGACTGGCTGGCTAGGTGGAATCACAAAACCCTGACATTAAACCCTTAATATCGCTTCACTTACTATGAAAAAATGAATTGAAATGGGAAAAATCATGTGCATAGCCAACATGTGTAATTGTGTCACAATCCGTCCCCACATTGTGGAGGAGGACAAGGACCCATATGGAGCTTGGGGGATTAAGGCCGGATGTCCTTCCTGACACACTGGGATTGAACTGGTGACTCCTGGCTGGTCATTTCCTGATATATACACACACTGAGCTACTGCAGCCCTCTGATACACTTCTTTAAAGAAACAAACTGCAGAAATACCTGGTTTGAATCATCCTTGACAATATCCATCAATCATCCATGACTCTATTCATAATTACAATGAAAGGCTTACACGCACAGATGTGTGTGTTTGTCACCCAAAGTGAAGTATTAACCTCGCAGGACCAACAGCGTTGCAATCAGGCAAGAGAGAATTTCGCCTACAGATAATCTTTATCTCTTGCGGAGACGGGAGCAGTACTTTGTGTTCAATGTTATTTTCATAGAGGGACAGGGATGAGTGAAGGGATGACATGCGAAAGCTGTGAGGGCAGAGTTTGATACCGAGTTGTGATTGTTGTCAACACTGTCAGGGTTAGAAGTCTCATATCTGTTGCAGGTCACCGAGTAGAGGGTGGCACCGTCACTACGGGGGTTGGAGGTTTCATTTCCTGTCTGGATGACCCGACTGAGAGGACAGAGCATTATATTAACCTGACTATTTCTATTTCACCGACTCATGTGTCGTTACACCCCATGTACTGAGGGTAGGTCAGACTAGAGTGCTTTGCATAAAGGTATTCACCAGAAGTTATGTAATTTCTGCGCTATTGTCAATGATATACATCATATTTCACTATTGTCTTGAAGGTCCCAACACCCCTTGACCCTAAAAAGGAATAAGCAGGGATGGATATTTGGATAAATGGATGGATGGATGGATGGCTGGACCAGGCCTTTTATATTGGACACAGCACCAGATAATATCCAGTGTTTGATGTCACTAAAGACATCATAATGCTCTCTGTGAGCCTTCAAACACAGGAATCATTATATCCGGTTTATTTAATTATATAATATACATTAGTACTCATGAGATGCAATGAAAGGATGCTATAAAAGCACATATATATGCTAGTATGCACACACACACACAGTCTCACACACATCCCCAAAGCCCTCCAGCAGCTTACTGACTGAGCTATACATAGAACACACATTCATACAAATATATAGGTATACAAACATATGCAGAACCCCAATTAATGGAGCATGTCCTGCACAGTGGGTGACCCCAAAGTGAGCTTTGTTGAGGGACAGGAGAAAGAGAAACTTCTACAAACAACCTCAGTGATGAAATTTGAATCGAGCACCTGTAGCTTCAGAGCAAGGAGATGCATCTTAATGATGGCTATTGATTATAAAAATATCACAGGAAGTTACATTATTCAAGAATGTTCCACAGAAAAGCCAGCAGTGAGTTTACCCATACACAGTCAACGCGAAAATAAAAAAAATCTATTCAACATATTGAAATGTAGTGAATTAGCAATAGTGATCAATTTAAATAATCCCTAATAAGATATCATAATAAGATATCATAAACATTACTAATTTTACTTTAATAGTTATTTTTTTACTATAGGTCATTGGATAGATTAAATTCTAAGTTTGTAACTGAAACCAAGAACTTTTTCTTCAGGGACCATGTGCAGCTTTTTACTTTATCATCACCATTCAGTGCACCACACCAGATTATAGCTTCAAGCTAAGTCACAACTGCAGCCCTGCAGGTCTTTCATTTGACGGTGGGAGGAAACCCATACGGACACGGAAAGGACATGCAGACTCACACAGAAATGACCTGGTATGGGATTTGAACCTAAGGCCTTCTTGTTGTGAGGAAACAAGTGCTAACCGCTGCACCAATGGGCCTCCTTCAAGATAAGGAAGGGCTTAAAACTGTGAATCAGATTTTTTTTCCTTCCTTGTCATCTGACTAAGATGAAAAGCTGAGAGAAGCAGCTGTGGCTATATTTCTTTTTGTCAACAAGAGATCTTTAGCATTGATAACATATCCTCTTGCAAGGCTGACACTTGATAAATTTAGACTGAGGATTGAGCATTTGGGCAGGCAGATGCTTCATCTACTTGGGCGTTGAGTATTTGTTGCCTTCACATTCTCCTGGACAAGACAGGGTTGGGAATTTTATTCCACTGTTTTGACCTTCTTAAATGGCTGGAGACTACCTGGGGGCTTTTATTTCTGTTTTCATTATCATTATACAAGTGGTGAAACACAGATGAGGGTTACATGCTAGCATCCAGGGTCAGGCAGGTTTGAATTTCTCCCTTTTGGATCTCTGTGACTGTTCCTGTACTCTATGAATAGCTGATGTCTGGATTTTCTTGCATGTTTTTCAATCTCACGTTTACAAGATAAGAAATGAACTGATCATTCTTTGAAAAAGAGCTGATAACTAGCACATCAGAAAACAGGGATGATGACGCCTTCAGGAAGAGTGTTCATCCCCACATGAGCTGATCGTCTCCCCCTTCAACATCACTTCTTAATGGTTTTCTCCCTTCCATTCCACTTGGTTCCCATTCATTAATATGGCCCAGAATAGACAGACAAGGTGGGGCAACAAGTCCACAACTGTAAGACAAGGGAGCGTATGACGTAAAATGAGACTCTCGTGTCGTGTTGGCTTGGACCAATCGCCAACCATGGTTTTGAAAGAGAATTAGGGGAAGCGAAAGGAGGTGGAAAGCGTAGGAATTAGATGTGGTTGTGTTGGTGGATGAAGTTAAAATTGGAATAAAAACAAGACTGTTTGAACTTATGAGACAGAGTGACAGCAACAAAGGGAGGGGATGGATACAGAGAGGAGGGAAGAAGTGACGTGGAGAGAGAGAGAGAAAGAGAGAGAAAAAGAGAGAGAGAGAGAGAGAGAGACCAAGAGAGAGATGAAAGTGGTATATCAAATGATTCCTCTTGGGGGTTGTTATTTGAGAGCACATGTCAACAGTATTATATCTTAGGGAAACCTAATGACTATAAACCAAAAGACTTTAAAGTGTCGGGTGTGTGAAGCCCTTTTAATTCCACTGGCCTCGCTCTACAGGACACCGTGAATGTGTCCATTAGCCTTTTAAAACGTTGGTCTGTGAACATTTCAGAGGGTCAAAGGAATGGAGACTTTCAGCTCTTTGTTTTATTAGTTGCCCACGCTCTAGATGAAAGTGTGCTTATTAATGAAGGTTAGCCATATAGGCCTTGGTTGGAATGTAAATCTGCCTGTTGAGATTCTTTTCTGGTGGCAGAGAGCAAGACAGTAAGCAGCATAGTAAGACACCGCCACAATCTCGTCGTCACCATCTACTGTGATCATTCATTCATTATCCATACACACTTAATTGACTTCTATAGCACACAGCATGCTGCCTCTAATAGGGTCTATATAGTTGGGTAGCAAAATGGGAGCAGACTCTGCTTCGTGTGTCACCACAAAAAAGTAATCTGTTGGACACTATATTTATTAATCTATTATAATATTCTTTAGATGCCTCATCAGTCTCGTAAGTGGAAATTTGCAATTATCTCCATTCAACCCATACTACTGTATAAGAGCAGTGAGCAGCCACCTTGAGCAAGATACAGAACCCCTAACTGCTTGGGACGACAGATGAAAATCATCATAGTGGCTTAATCTGGCATATGTTCATCAATATGCACCATCTCTATAAAGGAATTATCATTTTCACCATCATTATTTTCTGTTAGTAACCTCAAAGATAGTAGCTCAGCAGCACAGCAAACAACTCCAAGTCAGGTACTGTGGGTTCGATCCCACTGCTGGGCATCAGGAAAAAGGCATCCAACCTTAAACCCCCGTGCTCGAGTAAATATGAGGCATACACTGTAAACCACTTCAAGTGGTCACTTGCCTAGAAAAGCACGATGTAAAAATGAACCCATTTATCATTTACTGGTCATAAATTGGTCAGTGATTTGAAACTAGCAGCTCTTCCAGTTATAAAACTGAGCTTGACAACAGCACTGCTCAGTTTTAATCATGCAACTTTTTCTCCAGGGCGTAAAGGGAATCCGGCACAACGCAGGTGCTTGCTTCAGTGAACTGAAGTCTTATAATCCTTATAGTATCTTGCTTGTTTAACATTATGTCTGCAGTATGTAAATGATGATAAATCAAAGCCATAATACCAGCTCATGAGGTATGTACCACACAACAACTTAAGGAGTCAGGGATCATGAAGTCCCCTGAGACCAGCACATTCACTGAGGTCCACCTCAGCTGACCTGGCAGCTGATGATTGCACGAAACATGATCATACTGACCAATATTGAAAGAAATCACTTAAATAAAATGTGTAATATCAAATTCAAAGGACAAATGACGTGTGTTGTATGAAGGTTCTTTTACCCATAGGTGGGTTCCACTCACCTCACATGAGCGAGGTTATCTTTATGTCTACTGGTGAGGCCTGTTTTACGTCCAGTCTTCCGAGAGCAGGCCAGAAGTAAAGGCCGGTTGTCTTCCGCAGCCCTTGTAAAGTCAGAAGAAGTGTAGCCAGTAAAACATCCACAAAAATCAGGTTTTGGCAGTTTATGGGTCATTTTTTAAAATTCACTCAGGAAAAACGCTAAATAGAGTTATGAACACTGACTTTTTCTTTGGATCGTGCAGTGGTTCTCATCCTGGTCCTCACATACTGCCGCTTGTCTGTCCCAACAGGTAGTTAACTGCACACACCTGTCCAGTCAGGTGTTGCAGCCATCCAATCACAACAGTAATCTTCAATTCCAGTAGGGGGTGTTGTTGGTGTTTTGACATAAGGAGATGATTTTTGTGACTCTAAAGAGTTGAAATAGTAACATAAACAGTATTTTAACAGATTAGCCTGCTAAAGTTTTTATTTAAATGAAAATTAAACAAATTGAACAGATATAGCTGGGTGGACAAAGAGGTGGGCTAGAAGAACATGACCCGGTGCAGGATGTGTAAGACATCTTGTTTGACTTGTGCTATTTTGTTCATTTTTGTTTCAATGCATTGTTCACCCCCCCCCATTTTGTCTTGAACATTTTGTTTTTGTATCCTTTTATTTATAATTAATAAAAACGGGCGAGGACCAGAAAGAGTGGTTTATTTCATCCTACGTCCTTTTCCAACATGGACTGGGTATTATTTGTGCCATTACAGATGGCTTACAAAATATATTCACTGTTATTTCCAATTGTTTTCGATTCCTATATATTTTGTTACATTAACATCTAAATATATAACCAATCGATTAACCAAA
>OMLC01104605.1:0-20616 GCA_900302585.1 Regalecus glesne
GACTTTGGACAGTGCTTTGTTTGAATCCACTATAATAGATGGAACAAAGCTCCTGGCCGGGCTTTTCCAGGTTTTGGACCCGTACCTATGACGGGTTGGGAGGGAAGTGAGGACTGGGTTAACTGGGTTTCCATGTTGTCCTTCATATCTCATTCATGTCACTGTGACACAGCCAGCGGTCAGTTTGGCTCTTAACTCAGGAGCCTGTTTGAACACACCTTTGTCCCCATGTGTCAGTGAAAAGCAGAGCATATATGGGGAAGGTCCGAGACGCCAGCTCTCACTCCTGCCTCTCACCATGCAGGGATTCCTCCTCTGCTGCCTCCTGGCCCTGGCCTGTACGTTTTCACGCTACCTCTTCTCTTCGACTCGTACTTTGGTTTGAGCAGTAGGTCTTATGCACGGAGCCTCTATGAGATGAGAACGGTTCCTGTGTCTACGTTCAGCTTGTAGAAGGTCTGGGTTTTAGCCGTGGCTGTTGGTTACCATCACTCTTGGTTGTTGCTGATGGTTTCAGTGTGAGGGGGGGTCCTCCTGAGATCTGGAAGATCATCCTTTTAACTGCTACCGCCTATCGGGGCCTGAGATGATTTATTTGACAGAAGATGTGTTGTTGTGTTGTCTTTGTGTCTGCCGCACAATGACCGAGTTCATCTGACGTCCTCCCTCGTGGTCTTTTATGTAGGAACCTCCTCTGGAGGGAAAGCGTTCCATCATGTCTGAGGATGGAAGCCTTCACTCATGTCCTGAGAGTGGGACTTGTCAGAAAGGCCCCACGGTCCTCTCTGTTAGTTCTGTTCTATCTAAGCACAGTCATAAGGAAAGAGATCATTACTGTGATGACACTAACTTTCTTCTTCTCCACCTCTTTAGCGTGTGAAAGTCTAAGTTACGGTAAGTCTGCTTTAAGTGTGCCGCAGAGAAATGGACTCTTTAGAGAGTGAACGCTAGCCAGAGAGCCTGAATGCTGTTTTTGTTTGTCTCGTGTGTGTGGTTTTGGTTTCTGATGCTGTGGTCCAGAGCCACGTCTGGACCCCACCAAACGCTACGAGTACAAATATGAAGGAACTGTGAATTTTGGACTGGGACTGCCCAACCTGGCAGAGTCTGCCGTCAGGATAGCATCCAAGGTCCACATCACGGGCGTGTCAGACAAGAGATTTGCTCTCCAGGTAGGAAGTAAATCCTGGTGATGTGCTGCGTTCTGGATACATCAGGTAGTCATATTTAAAGGAAACCGTTTTAGCTCATCAACTGAAGTTATTCATGATCTGATGAAAACTGAAAACCTTCATCCTGTCCTGTATTAGAAGCATTATAGTAAGAGTTGACGAGAATGCATTTTATTTCCAGATCAACTTTTCATGTGTTCTCATGGTTTCGTTTGCAGTGGTGTTCCCTGGGATACTTAGAGGTCTTATAATCTGTCTCTGAATAGAAGACCTTTCATGACGGTTACAAACGTATGAAATGACATCTAGTGTCCTCCCACTGCAGCGTCCTTAGGAACACGGAGAAGCCCAACGCAGCCCGTGTGGTGTGCAGTGTGACGTACAATGTAGCCACAGTCTTCCTCTGAGCCGTCACTCAACATGTCCAGTGGAGGCTTGGGAGGGTTCCTCAATGGCTCTTGTTCAGTAGTCCATTAGGGAAGAGAAAGTGTTCCCACTGCTGACCTCTGACCCTGCATCCTTTTGGAGAACAAAGTTTACTTCAGTAAACTTTTAGTAAACCCCTTTTTAAACTAAACATGCGCAAGTGTAGTTTGATGTTTCACTTTTGTTAAGCCTCCAAAAGGTACACTTGAGAAAACCCACTATTACATTTCACTAGTACTTTTAGAGCGGTGGAATTTGGGGTTTTTTCAGAACAAGTTTTCTAATTTTGCTAGTCGACTAAAGGTTTACATCCCAACAGGATTCCCCAAAAGGAGCATAATAGCATAGCTAAAAGTATATCTTCCGGTCGGGTTTCACAGTTTGTTCATCTTGTTTATCTCATTTGTTCTCAGGTGTCAGATCTGACCTTTGAGGAGTTCAATGGTTTCCGTGGAAAGAATTCATTTGAGGCCTCGCCAAAGCTCAACAAGCGCATCGCCGACCAGCTTGTGAAACCGTTCATCTTTGAGTTTGCGGGTGGCCATGTTGGAGACATCTTTGCTCCCCCTGAAACCCCCAACACCATCGTCAACATTGTGAGGGGCATCCTGGGATTCTTCCAAGTCAGTGTCAAGACCACCCAGACGGTCTATCAGCTTGAGGAGGTACGTGAATATCACTCACAACTGACCATAGATTGTCCCAGTGCTTGGGAATTCTCATTTGTAATAAGTATCTTCCCAGAGTAGCTGGGAAGTAGCGACCCCTAACAGGAGCAGCCGACAGTAGTAGAGTAACGGAAGAACATGAGTGGCAAATAAAGCTTCATTTTACTTGGCAGACCGGCATCTATGGATTGTGCCAAAGCAGCTATGCTGTTGAGAACACTGAAACCAGAGACCTGACCGTCACTCAGATTATAGATTTCAACAACTGCCGGGAGAAAGCAGCCATGTACAGAGGAATGGTGACCGCCGTCACGGACAATGTAGCTAAGCAGGTCTGTTTACCTCCCTTTGATCCATAAATGTGCTGTAATGGTTTAAAGAGCTGCAAAACCTTGTGATACTTCTGTGAGTTTGCTGCCTAGATGACGGCAAAGTCACAACTCAAAGGTGAATAGCTGTTGATGAAAGCTGAGCTGATCTTGGGCTGATTTATGCACCTATGAGGTGGTTTCTACAACACTATTGACTGTCTAAATGCTCTGCTAGGTGCCACATGCTGACGTAAACTATGTAGTAGATGCCCTCCATTAAAACATGTTTAGTATGGATTGTACATCTATTGTACTGTCCTTAGTCACTCAGCAGAAGTGAAGACCGGCAGATGCAGCCAGCACAACCTGTATCTCCATGGTAACCATACAAAATCACCCCTTGCATCTGGAACAGTGTCAGAGGACTCTTATCGGACTTCTCCAGGGAAGATGGTATACATTCTAGGATTGTTGGTGAACTGTATTGTCCATACCGCTGGTATGTTAAGATAGTATACCCACAATGGGTACCATGGCCATAGTGTGGGTATTGGGACACAGCTTGACTGTTATCAATGCTGGTCATTGTCACACCTACACAAGATGGGCCCATCATTACTTTATTATTGTCATTTTCGTTTGTTGTCATTTATTTGCATATCTTATATAAAGTATTTATTATCATTATTATCTGCAGACCTATTTACCCAGCAATGTTTACATCGCTTGGTCCTAAGATCAGCTCAGCCCTTAAAGACTGTTTTCCTCTTTAGATAGTAGCAAACTCAGATAAATCCCATGGGATTTAATTTCTCTTTAATGATGTGATGAGTCTGAGATGAGTCGATTATCTTTGCTTTGTTTGTTGTTGTGTTTTTTGGCTGTTGTTTTTTTGTGGCCTTCACTCCAGCGAGGTGAGTCACTGGTGACGACAGTGAAGTATGTCTACACGCTCAAACCAACAGTGGCTGGAGGGCAGATCACCAAGGCACATGCCACAGAGCGACAGCACTTCAGCCCCTTCAATGTGAAGGGGGGCAACTTCAAGATGGAAGCCATGTAAGATGAGAAATTGTCAGCATGCTCACCCTCAATACTTATACAAATTGGCTGCTTTATGGTATATTCTCTCTCCTGCAGGAAGGACTTGGAGCTGCTCAGTGTGACAGACGTCAATGGAGTCTCTTCTGTCGGTCCTTTGGAGAACAAGGGCAACCTGGTCTACAAGTTTGGCAACGAGGAGGCCATTATTCCTATTCTGATGGAAAATTTGCAAGACCCTGTTCCCAAGGTCAACTTCAGCCTATTTACACTTAATATTAAAGTGTGTTTCCTCGAGCAATTATCCGGCAATTTGATTGTTGCTCACATGTAATGGCCATGTCATCTCTGCCCCCCCCATGGGTAGGCAATCAAGGCTACACGTTGAACCCTGTTGTAAAAATGCTGGAATTGTGCAATCAGACTCTCATCGGACTACCAGAGGCACATTTTAGATAACGTAATAAGCCCGAACGCATCATGGCTAAATTGAATTTGGGACTAAAAGGTCAATTTTATGTGAAACGATTAGTCCCCGTGTTGTGGGGGTGGACATGGACTTAGATGGAGCTTGGGGGATTATGGCCAGATGCCCCTCCTGATGCCCTGTGGTGGATTTGAACCCACTGGCTCGTCAGTCCTAGAGCGTGTATGCTCTACTCACTCTAGTCCCATCCCAGTGTGCTGTTTTAACTGGGTGGGTTTGGAAATGGCTTGTAGTGGCCTGTTGTCTGGTGGACTACTGGGTGTTTAAGTCTAGTGAAGGATCACCAAAGAAGGAACATTTTCCCAGTGTGGGATAAGTCAATAGGGCTCATGAGACTGGTGGGTTCTAAAGGTAATTGTCAGGTGGTTCAATTGTATGGGCTCAGCTGGAGCTTTTTTAATGTTCTTGTTTTTAGGGTCCATCTTACTTTAACAGCTCCAATCCCCTGCGGCTGCTCACTGCTGCTACACTATAGGAGGAGTAAAACGCAGAGAACACATTTCATAGAATGTATGCACAATTACAAAGGAATAATGCTTCTTCTTTCTTTCTCTCTGGCTATTTCCCTGCTCTCTGTAGCTTATTCAGTTGATCAAGCATTTGGCTGATGCAAACATCTACCAGGTCAACAGCACAACAACAGAGGACACCATCAGGGTGTACCAGCTGCTCCGTGCCACGCCGTTTGAAGGCCTGGAGGAGATGTGGAAGCAGTTTTCAGGAAACCCAGAATACCGGCAAGTATTCAAGAAAGATGGAAATGAATACAAAGGAATAAAACATAATATCATTTCATTTATCAAGTCACGATTACTTTAACAAGCCTGTAAAAATGTTTAAATTTTAGATGAAGAATTAGTAAAGGTTTGACATAATTTCCATCTTATTCAAGTCCATCTATATGACGGGGAGTAAGACAAGATCACGGTAACTACAAGAACTTTATGGCCTCCCAAAAACCCTACGGATGTGAGAGGTTGTGTGATGAGTTTATAAAGCACAAGGAAACGCTTCCTATTTATCTGGATGCATGCCTAATAACCCATATCAGCCATGTGCTTTAGTTTATTGTCACATTACAACACGGTGACCATTCATCTCAGTTTTAAAATCTGTGTTTGGGTTTAATGGACAAAGAAAAGAGCAGTTGTCTCAACTTCATCAGATGCCAGAGTATGAGAAGACTGTTTCTGTTAGATCTGATTCAAGGTTTATCCCTTATGGTTAACAGACGATGGTTTTTGGACTTGATCGTCGAAGTCAATGATGCCAGAATCCTCAAGTTCCTGGAACTGAGGTTCAAAGCTGAAGAGGTCTCCTCCAGTGAGGCCCTGCAAACACTCGTCTTGTCCTTCGAGCATCTCTCGCCCGTCCCTGAGCTGGTGGAGATGGCCAAAGTGAGCTCTCACTATGAAAGAAGTATAGGCATGTAAAGTGTAGATGCATACATACCCCAAGCCTCTCTTGTCTGGAATTTTAAATAAAGTAAATAAGAAAATAGTATAAAATGCTTACCATGCAAAACTCAGGCAAAGGGTTCTGAAATTGAAATGATTGTCTCCTTTTTTTCCCAGGAGTTCTTGACCATGCCCTTTTGTAAATCCCACCTGTATCTCTGGCACACTGTGGTGCTTTGCTATGGGTCTCTGGTGTATAAACACTGTGCGTACAACACACCGTGTCCTGTCTCTACAGTTCAGGTAACGAAACAAAAGACATTGTTTGATCTGGAGAAACTTTTACTGCACCTGAATGCCGACACCATAGTTTGAAATGTCAGGTATAGATCCATGTAAAATAAAATACTCCAGGAGATCCTGATGTGAAGCTGAAGACTCTTGAAGGATTTGAATTCCATAGAAAGGAAGTCCAAACAAGAGCATCAGCTGAATGTCTACAATGGAGGTCCATTTTCACACGTCTAGCTTAATCCCCACATTGTGGGGGTGAACACAGACATAGATGGAGCATGGGGGACATCATCTGAAATCTTTCATAATAGCACTTTTCCTTTGCTCCACTTCTACACTAGCCTCTGCTGGACATGGCCACGGATGCCCTGAGGAGGCGCAGTGAGAATGACATGATCATCGCCCTGAAAGCCTTGGGGAATGCAGGTCACCCCTCCAGCATTAAAACCATCATGCGTTTCCTCCCCGGAGTGGCTGCCATGCCTGTGGAGCTCCCGACCCGCGTGCTGCGTGCTGCTGTGAAGTCCATGCGGCTCCTTGCTCTTAGAGAGCCTCACAGCGTAAGAACATATGGGGACCCAGAGATGTTTCCAACATGTATATGGGGATGGAGGTACATGTGCAGAGAACTAGATTAACCAATGTCTGCTGTCATACCCGGTATGGCACTGAAGGGGTGTGCATCCATTTATTTTAGGATTGAAACGAATACCAGGCTGCTTACAGCTTTGTGAAGATAGACATGAAATGTAAAATCTCACTTCAGTTTTGGAACGGGATTGTTTGTTGGCTAGCATGAGGCATTCGGTATGAAAAGTTCAATGATCAGGTTCACAGTTTGAGCCCTGGCATTGACTCAGCTGGTAGAGCATCACAGGAAATGAACGGAAAAAGTCTCCAGGTGGCCCCGGCAGCAAGCAGGGGTGAAGTTGCCTGTCCTTGCATGTAAAAACTGTTTCCTGGATGGGTCGCCTCGGGGTCACATCGGTGTTCCCTCTGCCCTGCATGACCCTGATGATAATAAACATATGACAAATTCACTGAGGACGGTAGAAAAGAGGATAAGAGACGGCAACTTAAAAGATCTAAATCAAAGACTAACAGTAGGTAAATTGGCGTGAATGGTCTGTAAATCAGAGGGGAAATCCATTGACGTGACACAAGGCTAAGGGAACATCGGTGTTCCATCACCTGGTGTGCTGCACCTGAACCTGTAGGAAATGGAATAAACCTCTACCTGCATGTCCCCTTTCAAGAGCTCTGCTATCAGGTCAGCAGGTGGATATCTACACTTTCCTTGTGTATACTGTCCAATGGAGTGAGTAGAATGGGCGGGGAGGTCCTGGTCAGAAATGGAGGCCAAGGGCTAGAATGACAGCTCAACATATGTTTTCCACTTGCTGTCTCCAGGTGCAGGACATCACCATGAACCTGTTCATGCAAAAGGAACTCCCTTCGGAAATCCGCATACTGGCCTTTAGGATCCTGTTTGACTCTAAACCTCCGATGTCCCTGATTTCCACCATGACCGCTCACCTTCTAGAGGAGAAAGACCTCCAGGTCGCCAGTTTTGCCTATTCTCACATAAGGAGCTTTGCCGGATCTAGAACTCCTGACAACCACTTCCTGTGAGTTTGTTCTGCTTCCTGTGAATTTTTTCTACTTCCTGTGACTTCGGTTGTTTGCCATCATTATATTTCTTACACGTTTTACATGGTTTTTACATCTGCTTTTTACTGAAAGGTATAATCAGTAAACAAGGAGACCCTTTTTACTTTAGTGATATTAAGCTTCATCAAAGTCCAAAATCAGGGGCCATGGTACCTCACAGGTAGAGCACACATTTTGAGAATTGAAGAGCCAAAGACAGCAGGTTTAAACCCACCACTGGGCATCAGGAAGGGCATCCAACCTTAATCCACCAACCTCCATCCAAGTCCGTGTCCACCCCCACAACATGGGGACTAATGATGACACATGAAACAGGCCACTAAAGTCCACCGAGCTACATCTGTCTCTTAGCTATAGATAAGGTAACTGTCTTTTCTATCAGAGCTTCTTCATAGGGGTACTCGCTTTAGGCACATGCAATCTTGTTGGTTTTATTTTGGTTGGAGTGTCGTAGGTGATGTTGCCTCGGACTCTTACGATGGCACTAGGATTGTTATCTAGCTTCTAGTGTTGCTCCAGTATCGTTTGTACCTTGACCCTATGCACTTGTACCTGGTACAAGTGCATAGGGTCAAGGTACACTTGTACAAGGTACACTTGTACTTATCCAGACCAACGTGTACGTCGGTCTGGATAAGAGCGTCTGCTAAATGCCTGTAATGTAATGTTATATAAGTATCCAATTCATAAAACAAAAAGGACATTTTGTAAGAATTTAAATCTCGAAATCTCAGCTGCAAAACTTCATATCGTCTCCTACAATCCTCTTCACGAATCTCTAAAAGCTGACATCACTGCAAATGTGCCATATGAGTAATCAGAATTCCAAATGGTTATCCTAACAACTTTCATTTTCTTGCTTATTTCCAAAGCTCAACAGCCTGCAACGTAGCGGTAAAGATCCTGGCTCCCAAGTTTGGTCGCCTCAACCTTCGCTACAGCAAAGCGTTGCGTGTGGACTGGTTCAACGGTATGTGTGAATGACAGCTCACATACCTGAGCCTCTAGCTTCTCCCGTGGAATTTCCTTTTTTTAGGAATATTTATAGACTAGAATTATTTTTTCTATTCCAGATGACTTCCTAATTGGTTCAAATGTGGAAGCTTTCATGCTAAGAAGTGCACCAAACATGTTCCCTTCAGAGATCGCAATGAAATCGAAGTTTTACTTCATCGGTAGAGTTCTGCAGCTGCTGGAGGTACAGCTGGACTTCATGTCATCATTGAAATATGTTCATGTTTGTTCTCTCTCATGTAGTCATCCCTCACTCTTCCTCTCCATCCTAAAGGTAGGCATCCATGCTGAAGGAATGAAGGAGCTGCTCAGGTCCAGAATCCCTGGATTCAGAGGAGATCTAAGTATCAGCAACCTCATGGATGTTGTGAGTGTTGTGACCTCATGGTTGAGATTTCAGTGCACATCATCTTTTTTTAGATGTGTTCCAACAACTACTGTTTCTTTCATCATTTAAATGACAGCTAATGAGTCAACGCCACCTCTGATTAAAAGCTAGGAAACCCCTTTTGTTAGAATCTAAACTTAGCAGCACAGGCTTGGCTGTATTGCAGCATCATCATGCAGTTGCTGCATGTTTGGTTTGGTTGAATGTCTTGATGCATGCTCAATAATCCAGGTATGGAAATCACAAAAGAGGTGAATCAGTTCAACTGGATCAGAAGTTTATTAAGAAACGTTTCGTCACTCACCAGGTGACTTCTTCAGTCTGAGCTGAAGGCAAACATCCCCCTCCTTATAAACAGTACCGTGATGCCACACAACAATAGGCTGGGTTCATATGAGAGTTGGGTGATCAACTGCACATTCAGTGACATTCAGTTGATTTGGCTGCATACACCACGGCTGATTCGACATTCGGCTGATTTGATGAACTAGTTTCCCCTACCTAGAAAAGGCCCCTGTGATGGCCCTGTCTGACACGATGTGCTCTCTGTGGCCTTCATCTCAACACCCTCTCTAGCCATTCACAGCAGCTTCCGGTCTCTCTCGTCGGTCTGGTCTGTCTTGGTTGTCTGGTACCTTCGTCTCCGTCTGATGTGGTGGTGAGACTGGGCTTGCCCTGCTGGTCCTAAAGAGTGAACTGGTGGCTTAGTGGGGAGGGTAAAAGGCCCACAATCACACCTGGTCAGCTCATCCCTCCTGCTGGTGCTGATGAACCAAAGCGACCCTGTTCAATTGGGTTTTTCTTCTTTGGTATGGGTTTCTGGTTACATTTGGCTGAATTACTCCTATATTACCACTGACTACTGTGTAGCCTACACCAGCTAGTAAAACAGAAAACAAGCAGATGTTGCTGTGTTTGATGAACAGACTTGACACTGAGCGTGGATATGCAAGTCAAGTCAGCTTTATTTGTACAGCCCATTATTAGAAATTTGCCTCAATGGGCTTCCCAATAACCCAATATCCTGTCCTTAGAGCCACACACCAGATAAGGAGCAACTGTTCAAGCCCCGCGATGGAATGATGGACCTGTCCAG
This sequence comes from Regalecus glesne, assembly GCA_900302585.1. Lineage (NCBI taxonomy): Eukaryota > Metazoa > Chordata > Actinopteri > Lampriformes > Regalecidae > Regalecus > Regalecus glesne. Next base: position 9,966 of record OMLC01104605.1, read on the forward strand.
TGTGTTTCACCAGGGTGCTCTGAACTGCAGCCATGGAGTCGAGTGATTGATTTGAGGTGGTGATATTTTGCATATTCACAGATGGAGTAGATGTCTTGTTCAGATTTCAATGAGATAATCTAATAATTTGGCAGGAAAAACTGATGAGGAAATTTATTACACAAAATAGAAATTTCTATATGCATGAAAACAGAATTGGTGGGGAATTTAAGGGAAGAGCTTATGTTTAATGATGCAGTTAAAATTGCAATGCTGAATACAGATGGTGGGCAAATATGGCCAACATTTTATTTCACAGTATTCTATTCTTAATTCTTTATGGCTACAGCATTGTTTACAGTAATAATTTCTATTAATTCTAATTGAATTAAAACCCCAGGTAATAATTATTCATTTGTAGAGCACCTTTTAAGCAGTAAGCACAAAGTGCTTTCCAGGATGAAGCAATTCAACACCGAGACATCATAAGAGAACAGCAATTTCTTGCCACATTTCCTTTTGATGGGTTGGAACAGGGCATACTACTGGAGTACGTTGAGACTCGCCCAGGTTTAAGGGGTAAAAATCATGCTTGAAATGATTGCATGGCATTGAGAGCCAAGAGCTTCTCGTGTGGAGTTCTCAAACTTAAGCTTATATGTAATGAACGTTCTTCATGACTGCCTTAAGCTAGCATTGCTTGTTATGACATAAAGGTGTAATGTATTTCCCAAATATAATAAGACCTTTTCCTTATTTCAGTGTTGCACAACAGAATAAACACCTATGAACATGGATGGAGTCAAAACCAATGACAGCACCTTTCCCACCTTAGTGGATCTGGATGACTATCTCACCAAGCATGACTCTAAGTTCGTCTGGCTTCTTGTGGGTAAGTGCCTATGAAGCAGTCCATCCAGGTTAAAAAGAGATCTTTTCTTTATCTGGCCATTGGGTTTACCTGCTCTGGAGGGGTTTTGGCTAGTGGTTCTGTGTTAGTGAAAGGGTGGTAAACCATGACAAGTCAAGTAACTGCATATCAGCACTACATGTCCAAGGAAGAACCCGTGGTAGAGCGTGCACATTCAAGTTGGCTGTAGCAGGTTCATAGCCCACTGTGGGGCTCAAGGAATATGAGGCATTCATTGTCAAGCGCTTTGAGTTGTTGGTAGACTAGAACAACTCAACATGAGAGCAAGATAAAATACTATTTACCATGTAACTTGCTTGGACAGAAAATTGGCCTTATTCTTATAGTGCATTTCTATTGAGAGACTGGAGAGAAAAAAGCTGTTCATTTGTATCTTGTACAAGGAGGGCTAAAGTAGTTCAGCTGCATGGACTTACGAGTCAGATGTTCTGAGTTCAAACCCACTGCTGGGCATCAGGAAGGGTATCCAGCCTTAATCCCCCAAGTTCCATCCATTGAAATAGTAGGAATAAAACTGGATCATGTGGTTTGAGCAACCATGAGGAACTAATGTGGCTGATGTTGGTTTGCAAAAGTGCAGGAAAATGCAGATAAAAAATTAGGCTCATAGTTAATGGATTTGTTTGGTTTTCTTTGGTACACGTTTCTGAGCCACTTTGAGAACTAATAAGCTGGAGAATGTGGGTTCAAACTCAGCTCGGGGCCTCAGGAAGGGCATCCGTTCTTAATACCTTAAGCTCCGTCAAAGTCCATGTCCACCCTTACAACACGGGGACTAATTGGGACACACATCCCAATTTTGATGCATCATTGCATGGCTCATCTGATATGTCCGATGGTGCTGCAAATGAAAGCAGTCCTTTGCTTCTGTCTTGTAAATATAATGTAATCATTTGATCTCTTCAAGATAAGTATTCAGGGTTGTCGACTGTGTTAAGCTCGTAGAGCACTTTTTAGATGGAGACTAATGCTCTGATTTTGTCTGATGTTTTATTGGAAATGAGAAATAATTCATCTAATTCTAAGTGAACATAATAGGGAAGCCCATATTCATTATTAAGGGGTGATATAGCTCAGTGGGTAAAAGCGGTCATCTTGCGATCAGAAGGTCACAGGTTTGATCCCTGGTCCTGCACAAAGCATGTCGAGGTGTCCTTGAGCAAGACACTGAATCCCTAATGGCTTCCCGGGTGCCACATGGTGGCAGCTCACTGCTCCTATACTATAGGATGGGCTAAAATACAGAGAAATCACCATTTCCCCTTGTGGGACTGATGAGGAAGGGAACTATTTTATTGATGACTTCTCAAAATGTAATTTCTAGACCACTTGTCAAACCAGACCAACTTTTATACTTGTAATGTCAGTGTTCCACTGCTGTATAAACTGTTCAGCTGGAGGGACATCGTAGCTGGCTTGGTCAGGGATGGAGTCCATGTCAGGGAAAGGCTTGTTGCTTGTGTTCTCATTCCTTTAAAAAGGAGTGAAAAGACAACCCACACATTAACCCCGTCTGGCCGACCTTTGTGGTTATCTTTCAGCCACTATTCTGTCCTGTGGATGGATCATCTATTTAACTTATTACAACTCCCGCAACATTGGCCTCATCCTCACCCTGATCATCAACAGACTGTACAAGGAGGGCTACATTCACATCGGTGAGTTGATCGATGGTTATCCTAGCTCTGACTGAATGGAGAAGTAGCTCATTGAACCTGGCCAAAGACCTGAAAGCAATGCTGGATGAGGAAGTAGAATCAGTAACGATGTGTGGCAATGTACAGACCTCAATGTGCTAACGACATGAGCAGAGTGTGTTCCAGTGGTCAACAGCATGATTAAGGCTAATGGGACAGCCAGTCTTGTAGCCTCAGAGCCAACCCACAGATTGTATTTCACTTATTGTTGTCTGGCAAGGCTCAATAAGCATTTGTTTTCCTCTGGGTCTTGTCAATGGGCATAGAGCACATTTCATTTGCAGGCAGTTGGATGCATTTTAAATCAATCGGTTTAAAGCCTTGTGATGTAGATATTGAGCCCCAGTTCCACTCTCTCTGGCCTGGTTGTAGCAAAATCTACCACCGCGAGTTAATCAGTGTTCTCTGTGACAGCCACAAATCAGTGGAACAACCTGCCTCACCATATTAGTAGCCGCAGGCCTGTTCGGACTTTTAAGATTAACTTAAAAATGCTGCTTTAAAGCTGCTCATCAGCTTTAAAGGCAGAAGTACAATGACCAAATAAAGTGGCTCACCTCTCTCTTCTGTTTCCCTCCTCATGTAGACAGAAATGATGTTAACTGAAGGTTCACTTGAGCATCACCAAGGCTATAAGTCCTCATGTTTGATTCATCAATATAGTTCTCAAATGATTAACTTCATAGATCCTGAACAATAAGAAATACATTCCTTTTTGGATTACTCGTCAATGTAGAGATGATGCAGACACAAGCTTCAAACCATAATGTAGGTTTGGCCTGACTGTATGTGTTCACATTAGTAAACACTTGATGCCAGACTTGAGTCAAGTGTCAATCTTCTAAAGGCTCCAAAACAGACTTTCCATACTCCTTTCCAAGAATGTCTGATGATGGCAGGGTATTGATTGTAATGTCTGATGTGGTTGTAATGTTACTTCGGATCTGAAAGACGATATTTTTGCCTTATTCTTCGCAGGTTCCTTTTCTTTTTCTGTGTTGTCAGGGAAGGTAATGTTCAGAGATGTATATTTTATCAACCAGGACATGTCCATCAGGTAAGCTTCCATAGTACGGCTTTACTCTGCTCTGCCCTGCACCTTTAGTGTCTTTCAGGTGTTGCTCTCAACTGTTCTTTTAGACTAAACAAGCTTCTCAAAGCCCTTGGATTCCCTGTGTTACAGGATACAAGATGGTTTTCTCATATTTCGCTGGTGGAAAATGTATAACCCAAAACAGAAACAGCATGGTGAGTAGATGTCTAGCAGGGACAAACAAATAATGATCCGATAGAAAATGTATTTCTCTACGGAGCTGTACTATACATCTAATTTCTGTATGACTCCAATCATTTCAATCTTTTTTATAATCAGAAACACTGACTTTTGAGTGTTTCCTGTTCAAGTAGAGGAGACACATGAGGTGAGGCAGTAATGAGCTGGGCCTCAACTCAAATTGGGCAATCCATCACAAACCGGGTTGACTGTGTTCCTTTTGCAGTTTCACTGTCACCAATGTACATTTTGTAGAACATTTTATTAAATTTCCTCTCTATCTATAGAATAATTAATATATGTAGAACATATTTTGTCTTACTAATCTGACATATAAAACTGCATTAAAAAATACGAGGTTGGTGCCTCTGGTGGCATAGGGGGGTAAGACACCTATGTTCAGTACATCTCTGTGTCATGCAGTCGGGTGTTTGAATCCCAGCTGCACCGTTTCCAACCACAGCCAGAGGTCCATAGTTAGTGGGTCATAATTGGCTAAGCCTCACATGGGTATAAGGGTTAGGTTGGATAAAGTATTCTGGGTTCACTAGTGTCCCCCTCTGGGTCGTCCAGGCCTCTTGGTTAAGTGAAGGGAAAGTACTCTGCTTCATTCTCCTCTGACGGCCAAGCACTGTGCTTTCCCCACCAGACCATGATGTGTGGACTAGTGAGGGCTAGTCAGAAGTGGTTAATATGGAGGAGGACTTATCTGGATCAGGGAGGGGGCTGCGGTAGCTCAGTGGTAGAGTGCGTGCTTTGGGAAGTGACACGCCAGAGGCAGCGGGTTCAAACCCACCACAGGGCATCAGGAAGGGCATCTAGCCTTATCCCCTCAAGCTCCCTCTAAATCCATGTCCACCCCCATGACGTGGGGACTGATCGTGACGAGTAAGGCATGGCCTACGGTGTGCTGGATGTTAGCCCTTCCTTCCACCCAGATGCAGCAGTGGCGGTTTACAGGATGAGCAGTAGGCGTGGTGCAGGGGAAGCTGTACAGGGGGTGACAGTTGTAGTAGTAGCTTGTTATGACCAGACAGTCGTCACCTCTCTTCACATTTTAGTCTTTCCTCAACACAGGGTAACGGGGTTGAAATACGCCACTATTCCCCTGCAAATTAGGAGCTGGAGTAGCTGGTTTGTGGAGAGCAGGGTCTCTTTTGCATGTCACCATCGGTCCCCACGCTGTGGGGGAGGACACAGACTTACAGGGAGCTTGGGGGATTAAGCCCGGATGCCCTTCTTTACGCCCTGCGGTGGGTTTAAACCCACAACATCTGGCTCGTCACTTCCTGAAGCACACGCTCCACCGTGAAGCCACTTTGGTGAAAACATCAACACTTTGCTAAAGAACGCCCATTGACTGAACAGAGAGAAATATATGGCAAACGTATAGATAGAAAGGTTCACCGACAGCTCTTGATGGATCCAGTATGGGCATTTTGAGCCTCGTCTGAAACGCTTGTTTATGTTGTCAATTTGAGAGACGGTTGATTCAATTTGAGCTGTGAATTACCCTCTCAGACGTCTCACGTCAAGAATTATGCCGAGCAGCGGAGAGCGCGGAGGAGAGATCGAGGGAGCAGTCAGAGCGGAGACGGGGCCCAGCCAACCCCCAGTGTGAGCTTGTTATATTTTCACTCAATTCGATGGTCTTTGAACTTTAGTATGTGTGTGTGTGAAGTGGCTCTTTACAGTGGCTGTAAAAAGTTTGCAGTGCAAAGACCCGCAAATCCAGATCAGTCGAGGCCACGGCTTGTATTGGCAGGCCTCAACATACTGCGGCTGCCAGCTTTCCCTGTGAAAACATAAACAGACAGTCACAACCCAGCACACAGCATCGTGATCCATTGCCTTTTTACATCCCTGCATAATACGCCATGGAAACACTGAACCAGAATCTTGCACCGCCAGCGATTTAAAGGCACAGGACATGTTTTCCTCTGTTCCAACCTCCGCATGTCGCATATTCATGTGAAGGACCCAAACCTGTGGCGTGCACTGGACTGATGGAGGCACTGTGTCGCCGGATCCATGTCACCATGGCTCAACAGGGAAGGACTTTTTTGGGCGGACGTCCATCTCGTGGAGAACCCGCTGGGTGTGGATGGAGAGCAGGATCAGAACACAGTTTAGCTGAAATGGCTGACTTGGTAGCGGAGCTGTGTGGGAACACAGGTTCATTGTGAGGGTCTCTCAGCAACTTTCCAATTTGATCCTTTTCCTCCTTTTATTATCACCTCACCCCTGAACCTTGGGTGGCTGTAGACTTGCACACTCCGTTTTCTGGGGAATCCTTCGTCCCTATCACACGTTCACATGGGTTTAGATGAAAATTCAGCCTTTACAATTAGCCGAGCTCCGGCCCGTTTCCCACAGCTCCAGAGAGGTGAAATAGACTCCAGATTGTACTGCCGCTCGGTCGGATAGAAGCTCCATTGTGTTTACCCTCAGTGATGCTGGCCAGAGGCAGCTGGGGAAATAGATCTGTCACCTTGCCCAGTTTTCTGTGTGTGATATGGATTCTTCCCAGGCACTTAAACTACAGATTTACTCACTCCAGTACGTCTCATTTCTCTTTTCACCCCTCCCCTCAGGTCTTCTCTCCTATCCCGACTCGTCTTCTTTCCCTTCCTCTTGTCCATCTCCAGCACCTCTTAAAGGGATATATGGTTTCTTAGCAGTACAGGGAGCAGCCCTGCACATGCACTGTCACAGGAGAATGAAGCAGAGTACTTTCCCCTCACCTTACCACGAGGACGACCCAGAGGGGGACACTAGTGAACCCAGAATACTTTATCCAACCTAACCCTTATACCCATGTGAGGCTTAGCCAATTATGACCCACTAACTATGGACCTCTGGCTGTGGCTGGAAACAGTGCAGCCGGGATTCAAACACCCGACTGCATGACACAGAGATGTACTGAACATAGGTGTCTTACCCCCCTACACCACCGGAGACCCCAACTTTAGCTCTGCTGAGCCCCTGCTAGGGCATCTATTCTAGATTGTCCATGTTCAGCCTCCACTCAGGGCGTGATGGAGGTAATGTGTCGTTTCCAGCTCCAAGTTGAAAATGAGCAGTCAATACTTGGCCTGCTTCCACACACAAACTTAAGACAATGAGCGACCTTGTTTTGTTCCGTTCACAACAAAGTCACACGTGTTGAGCTTTGGATTTACGACGCCGTGCTCCTGCTCTCGGAGCAACGTGGCAGTTGTTTAAGAAGCCATGTCAACATGACTGCCTCACGGCAGCATAACCTTTCACAGAGCCAGCAGATATTAATTTGGCAAGATACCACAGGCAGCAAGAATTGCGTCGACATTAAACAAACCGTTAAGCGCCACAGTGCGAGATGTCAGATCCTGCACCTGTTCTGGACCAGAGGCCCGTGTGGAGGAAATATCTCCTTTCCTGAAGCCGGAGCCTGTGTCTTTTTAGCTGCTCCATCGACGGTTAGCCGTCTCTTCGCACTTTTGCCACAGCGTTTGATGTTTCTCTTTACTGTGTGTTTGGCGTTGTGTTGACATTTGACCGGAGTGCTTCTGTAATCTGTTTTTCTCCTCTCGCTGCCTGTGAGCAGGAGCTGTGTAAACATGTCCTTCCTCCACGGGAGGCAAATGGATCACTCCTCATTACAGCAGAAGGGAGGGAGACGAGAGACGCACAGCCACTGCTGTTTGATCCTGCTGAGTGGAAGCAGGCCTGAGATAGGCACATGCAGGCACATGTGCACACTCGTGCATTCACAACATACAAGATCTCAGTCTGGGTCATGGTGGATGACTGATGTAGCTCGAGGACCGAGGACCGGGTCGGATAAGAGACGAATTCTGAAGTTCCAGACTTGGACACATAAAGTTTTTTTCTTCCATTGTTCATAAGCTGCTGTCATCTGTAAAGATGGGGCAGTGTTTCAATATTGATATCGTGGTGCAAGACTTGACATCCTCCGGGCTTGAGGATGTGGTAATATGATGATATGACACAAGTGTAAATGGTAAAAGTCCTGCTTTACGTGTCACCATTAGTCCCCATGATGTGGGAGTGGACATGGATTTAGATGGAGCTTTAAGCCCGGATAACCTCACTGACACCCTGCGGTGGGTTCGTACCCGCAACCTGCGGCTCATCGGTTCCTGAAATAGCAATAATCATTTCAATAGTACATATTAATGAACATATAGGATTTAAATACACCAGACAAGCGCCCAGGCTAATTATCATCCTTGTCCCAAGCAGTCAGGGCTTCAGTGTGTTGCTCAGGAACCCTGTGACCTGCTGTCTGGACCGGGGCTCGAGCCGCCAATGTTCTGATCACTAGATGACACCTTGCCTCTGGATCTATACCACCATCTATTCTTATGAGGTGCTTTTCTGGTCCAGCACTTTATGGATATGGATTCTGTCATCAGTCCCACAAGGGGAAATCTGGAATTCTCTGCATTTTAAGCCATCCTGATGTATAGGAGCAGTGAGCTGCCACCACGTGGCGCTCAGGGAGCAGTTAGGGGATCCGTGTCTTGCTCATAGACACCTCAACATGCTTTCTGCAGGACCGGGGATCAAACCTGCAGCCTTCCAATCGCCATTATTATATGCCTCACATATCCCGATCTCAGAGGATTACGGCCAGATGCCCTTCCGCTGACGCCCTTCGGCGGGATCGAACCCACTACACCCGACTTGAGATGTAGCTCTCCGAGCTCATCATGCTAATCTAGCTCCTGTGTTGTTGGTCTCTACCTGTGTGGACATCTTATCCACATTACTGCATGTTTGTCAGCCACTTGGTCAAAGCCGGGGTGATATTTGATGCGGCCCACACAGCCCGGCCCTGAGCGACACACAGAAGATTACAAGGAGCAGACCTTTCACGTCAAGACTCTGTTCCTTTGATGTCAAGTGAGCAAGTAATCCTCCTCCTTGGCCCCACAAAGACCACATCATGCTTCACACTCAGCTGAACAGCCTTTGACAGAAGTGTCTGCTGTGGAACAGTCAGCCTACAGGTAGTCTCCATTGTCTTGGCTGGGAGTCATGTTACCACCCTCATCCTGTTGCGACATGCCTGGGAGCACAGCGGCGGTGCTGGATGAGCAGACATGGTGGAGAGGGTGGGCATACGCCAGGGACCGTCCCTTACATAGTGTGCTTTTACACGACCCACTGGGTGACTGACAGATGCTTCTCTGAGGGGGCTGCCTGTGTGAGAGCAACATTTATATGTCACCGCGTGCCGTCATGGAGACCACATGACTAGCGCTGAAGGAAAATGACACCGTAGAGGGACGCTTGAGCACAGATGCATCACATGCAGGCTCTCGCTTTGTCTCTCGCTCTCCCTCTGTCTCTCTCATACACGAATACACAAACCTCCAAGGATGCCATACGAGAAGTAATACTGTCAGAGCTGTGTACAAAATGTTGAACTTCAAATGTCATTGTTGGTATGTACAAAGTTATCCACACATCTGTATCAGCTCCAGCAGGGGTCCCTTAACTTCCCTCCTCCTGGCCACATCCACCAGCTCTGACTGGGGGGTCCTGAGGTGGTGCCAGGCCAGTGTGGAGATATAATCCCTCCATCTGGTCCTCAGTCTACCCCGTGGCCTCCCCCCAGCTGGACGTGACTGGAACACCTGACTAGGGAGGAGACCAGGTGGCCTCCTGACTAGATGCTGAACCTCCTCCACTGGCTCCTCTCTAGGTAGAGGAGCAGAGGCTCTACTCTGAGTCCCTCATGATGACTGAACCTCTCACCCTGTCCCATTAACGTATGTAGATATACACTCCACACAGTGATGATACTGCTACTACTACTACTACCACTATTGGCTGCTCCCATCAGGGGTCTCCACAGCAGGTCATCATCTCCATCTCTTCCTGTCCTCTACATCTTCCTCTGTCACACCAGCCACCTGCATGTCTTCCCTCACCACATCATAAACCTCCTCTTTGGTCTTCCTCTTCTCCTCTTACCTGGCAGCTCCATATTCAGCATCCCTCTCCTAGTATACCAGCATCTCTCCTCCACACATGTCTAAACCATCTCAGTCTGGCCTCTCTCGCTTTACTACAAACCATCCAACCTGAGCTGTCCCTCTGATATACTGGTTCTTGATCTTGTCCTTCATCACTCCCAATATAAATCTCAGCATCTTCAGCCTTCAACAGCTCCACCTCCACTGCACCCAGTGATATAATGTGCAAAAAACCCCACGCAAAACATTTTAAGGAGCTGGAAGAATGGATCAGACATAGTTGTAAATTCCACCATCTCAGCTACCCACTATTTCTCCAATCATGTCTTGTAATTATTTACATCCCTCAGGAGAGTGAGTTGTCGGCTGGCAGTATTGTTAGCCTTGACTGAAGAGATGTGTGAGGTAGATCAGCCACTGCTCCACTCTTTGCTGACACCATCTCTCTCTCTCTCTCTCTGAAGTGGCCTGGCGTCAAGGCCTTCGCTACATATTATAAATGTCTCTTGCTCACCTCTGGGTGCTGCTCTCTAGCTATTGAACAGAGGGAATTAAGAGCACCCCCAAGTGCAAAAGTTGGACAGAAAGCGTCCCCGTGCACCAAGGCAGGCTGCGTCCGCGGGGCCCTGAGTTAAACATAGCCCTCACAGCACCCTTGCTAGCTCACTCCGGACCAGTCGAGCCTGGAGGTAATTGTATTGCTGTCAGAGCGTAGTTGATGACTTGCTGGTGTAATTGCTTTATGGTTTGACCTCTGCTTTTTTAAACAAGTGTCCTGGTCAAG
>OMLC01104607.1:2767-14014 GCA_900302585.1 Regalecus glesne
CCTTATCAGTCCCATAAGGGGACATTTGCAGGTCTCTGTATCTGACCCATCCTAGTGTACAGGAGCAGTGAGGAGCCACCATGTGGTGCTCAGGGAGCAGGTATGAGTGTCTTGCTCAAGGATGGTTCTACGTGTGTTCTGCAGGACCGGGGATCAAACCTGCAACCTTTGGACCACCAGATGACCACTCTACCCACCAAGCTATGCTACCCCCTCAGCAAGAACAAAACAAGGATTTCATCGTAGTCCAATAAGTCAATTGGTTCTCTTTCAAAGGAGAGCAGGGGCAGAAAGTTCAGTCGGTAGGTCTTCATCGATGCCCTGATGCCAGCTTTGATTGGACTCACGGTTCTGTCAGGGGTCGGTTCACGACATCTCAAAGGAGACAATTCATTTTGGGGAACATTTTGATGGAAAGGCCTGTCCGCTGTGACCTCTCTCTTCAGTTGCTGTGCAAACACTTCCTGTTCTGCATCTTCCACAGGAGGCGTGTGTGCTGCTAGCTTTAATGTGATGAGCAGCTTTTCCACCAGTACTGCAAGACGAGCTCAAACAGGCACATGAGCACATCTGACATGCACTACGTTTACTCACCTGACTGAAGATGGATTACTCAGATCACTAAAATAACTTTAATGTCTACTGTCCACATACTGCGGATCTCAGATGTTGTGGGTTCAGGGTGTCAGCAAGGCCATCAAGCCTTGACCCCCCAAGCTCTGAGTCCATGTCAGCTCCCACAACGTGGGACTGGATCAGGACATGGAAAGATGGAGCTGATCCTAATGATGGACGGGGTTTTCCTGTCTTTCCCTATGAGAACCTCCATTGCTTTGGTGATTCGTATTATTGACCCCAGAGAGTTGAATCAGTTCATCTGACCACGTCTAGAGGGAAAGACTTTCCATATAGGTGACTGTGTCAGTCTCAACGGTCTGCAGGTATCTCATGTGCAATTTGTCCTGAGCGTGAACTGGAGCTACAGTGGTCATGAGGACTATTCACAGAGGACTGGGGAATAGTTGAGATCACAGCATCGTGTGTGAGTGTGTGTGTGTGTGTGTGTGTGTGTGAGTGCATCCTCAGTCTTGAGAGAGCAGCTGCCGTCCTGTAGACAGGTGTTCAATACTGGCCCAGAGCGTTGGCTCACCTGTATGGTGGCCTTCTCTTGGCCAGTGTCTGTTTGGTGTCTGTGATGCAGGAGTCATGGCCATCCTTAACAACGTACTCCGTGTGGTGCTGCATCACCAGGGGACCCAATCCTTGGGATGGAGCATTTCTGGTGCAGTGTGTTTTGGGGCTTTAGAAGTAACTGAGATGTGGTGTCATGAAAATACATGTCTCAACCGTATTGAGTCCCTCACCTCATATGGAATCACGAGCCTCATGTTCATATGTAGCTGTCGTCCTCTTCAGCTGGGGCAGTGTTCGGGCATCTTCCTGGCTGTGACAAACACCAAGTTAAGACCAAGTTAAGACAACGACACAACCAGGGCCTGTGGAGTACGGCTCTGATTCCTGAGATTCGGGACAAAACTACTTTCGAAAAGGTTTTTTTTTTAAAGTACACTTAAGTAATTTCTATTGTCTATCTTCAAAGCACAGGTCTTATCTATCATACCAAGAAAAGGAACAGGATTTTTATTGAACTACTCTTCATAAATAAATACTTTTACTTGCTTAGTAATTTAACATTTGTCAACTCTTTCTGACACATGGACATATATTCATGTTTGTTTGATCAACTCAGAAACCCAGTAACATATTAAAGGGTGTGGAGATGGTGCGCCTTCACATACTTTAGTGATAAATGACATTGGCATACACTTTTGATATCATTTGTTATTGTTTTGGAACAAGTCATTTCAAATCTCTTCATTTCGTTTACTCATTCGTTGATTTCCAACAAGGCCTTTGCACAAACAAGACACTAATGCATGGAGATCATTTGGAGTTTTCATATTCGAACACACTCAGTTGAACAAAAGCCAGAGTCACGTTTCTTTAGAATAAGGAAAACCTTCCCCTTAGGGAACAACTGGCGGTGTTACAGACTAATCGAGATTACAAATCGATTACAGTGATTTCACTACTGGGAGAGAGCATCAAGGGAAAGGGTGTCAGGCTGAGGAAAACCTGCTGACAGGATATTTAAGGCACGCGTAAAGAGGTCAAAAGGTTCTCGGTATCAAAAGGGAACAAGTGTCGGCCATTGGAGCTCCTCTAAAGGGATCTATACTGTATTTGAGCTCAACTGTAAATCTAACAGAACTGAGGAAACAATAAGCCGAGGACTAACTAAGAAACCTATTTAATCGTGCTAATCCAAAATTCTCCCCGCGTGTTTCTTGACTCTTCCAAGGGCTCACTGAAAACCCCCAAAGTGAGCCGTCGCACTCATCAGGTTAATGTCTGTGTGAATCTCAGTGATTGAAATATCTGTTGTAATCCAGCTACGCTCCAACCCAGGGCTCAGACAGGTGAACCATCTTCTTCCTCTAAAGGGCCTCAGACACATACGTTCTATTGCTTCAGTTTCTCTCAACAAGAGAGTAAGTCAATCATTTCCTCTATCTTATAAAGATATCTGTATGATTAGTTGTCTAACCTGCAGGACGTGGGCCTTTGACAACATGTCTGTGCTCTACTAAATCCATGACATCAGGGACGATGGGATAGAGCTGGTCTGACCTGCTTGGAGGGGACATGCTGCCCTGTCAGTTTCAGAAGGACATCTCTCAGTGGACAGACGCTGACATGCTTTCTCCCAGATGTAGGACCAGTAGGACCACACGGGTGTAAAAAATCCACTTTGACATCTTGGTGCTCTATATCAACATCAATGGACTCTCCTAACTCCCAGTGATCATCATAGACCACTGCAAACCAATCTCCTGTCTCAATACTGCTGATAGTTATATCCACTCTAGCACCCTGGGGACCTTTCAATGGCTCATCTTCCATTTCATCCACCGAATCTCTTCCTTCTGCCGTCCTGTTCACCATCTCCTCCATCAAGGCAGCATAGCTCAGTGGGTAGAGTGGTCGCCTGGCAACCAGAAGGTTACAGGTTCGATCCCTAGTCCTGTAGAAAGCATGTGGAGGTGTCCCTGAGCAAGACACTGAACCCCTAACTGCTCCCCAAGTGCCACATGGTGGGACCTCACTGCTCCTATATAATAGGATGGGTTAAAATGCAGAGAAATCTAAATTTGCCCTTGTGGGACTGAAAAGGGAATCACTTCTTTTTTTATACAGTCAGTGAACATCTCTTCCTGGGCCTTGCATCAGTCTGTTGCTCCTCTGAGCAGTCTCGTACACACAAAGTAGCTGGGCATTCCAAAAGCATTGGTAATCCAATGTCTTGATGCATGCTCAGTAATCCAGGTAGGGAAAAAAAGAGGTGAATCTGTTCAACTGGATCAGAAGTTTCTGATCCAGTTGAACAGATTCACCTCTTTTTGTGATTGGCAATCCAATGGCTCACTGCAAAACCATGATAGTTGTCTGTGGCAGAAGCTGTTTTGATGTGGGATTACCTGCTGTATTTGTCTTGTTGGACCCCGTCTCTGGTTTTGTGAAACAAGTGTGTCATATGTCTCCAAGTTTCCTTCCACAACATGATACAGTTGAACACCATTCAAACTGTTGGAGATCTTCTCAGAGAAACATTTCCCTTCTCGGCGCTTTCCTCCAATATTTTCTGCGATGACGCTTTTGTCTTGGTCCTAACTGTCCTACGTGTTTGATATTTTTCTTTAGGACCTCTCCTTTCACCTTTATCTCTCCTTTTCTAAAATGTTCCTTATGCTCTCTGGGTTGCTGTTTATCTTTTATCTACTTTTTCTCTGGTATTCTCTGTTTCTTTTCCTTTACTCTCCAGCCGATCGTTTTTTATCCAGCCACGTTTGCCTACAGTACAGATAATAGCATACCTTTTAATTGGTATTTAGATGGTAAATGGTCCATTGACTTATTCTTATACATCACTTTTCTTCTCTAACAACCTCTCAAAGCACTTTAATTTAGCATTTTAGATATTTTCAGTCAATTAACATGTGGTAATTAGATCATAATCATGTTATGCAGTCATATTGCCTTAAGGAGCAGCATAGCTCAGTGGGTAGATGGGTCGTCTGGTAATCAGAAGGTCACAGGTTCGATCCCTGGTCCTGCATACAGCATGTGGAGGTGTCCTTGATCAAGACACTTAACCCCTAACTGCTCCCTGAGCGCCACCTGGTGGCAGCTCACTGCTCCTATACAATAGGATGGGTTAAAAATGCAGAGAAATCCACATTTCTCCTTGTGGGACTGATAAGGGAATCTTTATTATTATTACTTTCGTTTTTTGGATTATTTGAATTAATTTAGTATTTGGAGCACTTTTCAATTCCATCAGCTTCCATATCAACAACCGTTAGACGAACTATCTAATAAGTTGACCTCTGAAGAAGTTGACAAAACTACATGTTTTCAATCTAATCATGTCTACTACATGGTAACTATTTTGATGTTTTTCTCAGTTGCCATTTGTCACTATAAACTGAACTAAAATATTAACTTTTATTTCAAAATCTTCGATAGAAATAATCCCTACGTTGAAGACAGTGTTACACTACAGGTATTTAACAGACGCTGTTATCCAGAGAGACGTACATTAAGTGAGCAGCAGTCAGGGGTTCAGTGTCTTGCTCTAGGACACCTCGACACGCTTCTCTGCCGGTGCGGGGATCAAACCTGCGACCTTCTGACCACCAGGCGACCACTCTACCCACTGAGCCATGCGGAGTTAACACATAATGAGCCGTGACCACAAGGTTTTCAACTTGTTTGCCAAATACTTTTTTAAATGTAAAACTTACGTGACCATGTGGCGTAGGGCTGCATCCGTCAAGAGAAAGCAGTCAAAAGGGGTCCTCAGAGTTATGGCTGACCAAAATATGCCTGATTTATTTCAAATGTGGAAAAAAAATCTTATGGAGTTGGCATGAAGTGATGACACTACTTTGAAAGGATGTTGTTAATGGATGAAATAATTATATATTAGCTTTAAGCATTTTGTGATCTTTTATCAAGCCATCCAACTTCATATTCGGTTTCGTGCATTTTTGCCATTTTTTAACCCTCATTTTTACAATTTGATACTGGGACCTCTTACAGAGAGGACACATTCATTTGCATGGACTTTCATTTTACAGTGCCAGTATTTTATAAATTATTATGAAATAACATAAACACATACAAAATTAAGTATGCAAACACTTACAGATCTTTCATATATAATTTTTAAAGAATTTTGAAATGAATTAATTTTTATTTTTTTGAGGAAAATTGGGACATTTAAACAGGAGACATGTTTTGTCCCGGATCTCAAGAATCAGTCATGGATTTGTTGCATTTCCTTACCCACTGTGTCAGTGGGGACAGAGGTCAGCGGGTTGGTACAGAGTCCTGATGACACCTCATGATGGTAACATCAACAATCAAATATTCTCCATCACCCATTTTAATGTCCCTTTTCCCCTCCTCAATGGTGAACTAGATATGGCTCTCTCTAGAATTGATGTGGTCAGTGAAATGTGGTGCTACCTGAGATTGAATTTGAACCCAGGTGTTGTCCACAGATCTGAACCAATGACTAGACAGTCTCCCTTGATAGAACATCAGAAGCCTCTTTTCCTCTACCTCCATATACAGGGTGACCACTGTGGGTGAAACTGGGGAACCCATTGGTGTTGCTGACATTTGTTCCTACACATGTGTGTTCATTAACCACTGTTGTCCTTAGCCCTGAGTCTAACCCTAACGTTCCAGAATCTAATTGAAAATTAATCAAGACCATCAGCTCAGAGGGTCTTTTGGAGCCCATTTGAAGTCTTTTACACCTCCATGGCACTTAACAGTAAATATGTAATCACTGTTTCTAAGGTGAGATCGGTCAGTAGCTCTTAAGGAAAGGGAACGCGGTCTTTGTGGTATTTGTTGAAGAGATAACGATGAGGCTTCTCAGTGTCGGCACTTTTAGAATGGAGCACTGAATTTGTTTGGTCCAGTTGCATAAGTTGTCAGGTCCAATCTGACCGAGCTTCCGAAGGCAGGAGTTCATTTTAATCTGCCTTATGGAGACAAGCAGGTACCCAGGGCTGCTTGGTTCACAGCAGGTCTTCTTCTTTGGTTCCATTCCCAGCAATAGGGACCTTGTGTTCACCCCCCTACCTCTGCCATAGGGTGCAGAGTCACACGTCAGTGGAGCTTTTCCACTATGGGTTGTGTGGGACCATTAACCCTTTCATCCCGGAAACAGCTTGGCAAATAAAGAAGGGATAAAAAAGTCTCCAAATTCCAGAGTTCAGGAGAAGTCTTCTCAGGCTTTCTCAGGCTGTACCAGTGCATCTAATTTTCTGCGGCATTGCATGAAACAAGACATTCAGTCAAATGTGGAAACGGCGTTCTTCCTGTGCAAAGGCCAGTTCTGTTCCATGTCATGATTGGTGTCCGTGTTGTGGCGGGGGCCATGGAGCTAGATGGTGTGGGTGTTAAGGCTGGATGCCCTATGGCCTGTGGTCAGATGGAGCTCACAATGCCTGACCTGTCATCTCCAGATACATGTGCTATGAATGCTACCACAGCCTCAGTCACGTTCAACCTGCTCTTAAGGCTTTGCAATTCCATTAGCTTTATTATAGGACATTACATGTGGACATCTTTTTAAATGATGAGTAATTTCACCATGGTTATGAGATGGAAGCACATGTTTTTAGTCACATGCATGTCTATCAAACTAGTGGGAAGCTCTGTGCGTCCGAAGGTTTGACAGATATCCTTGCTGAGAGTCAGTGTTCTCAAGGTTCCTCCTAATGTATGTGGCCGATGCCCTCCCACCATAAGGAGAGTCTCAGCCATAGCGTCCGGGAAGTTGTAGTGTGGGAGGAAAAGAAGAAAAGAAAGGCTGACACTGAAAAATGCTGCCATCTGTTCAGCAGGCAGTTTTTAAATTCCCTGGTTGCATCCTTTAGGAAGGAGGGAAAGAGCATGAGTATGGCACACAGGCTTTTACTGACCACATCTTGTCCTTCTACACCAGCAGAAGCCTAATTAAGTTATGGGAGGCTTGTTGTGTTTCTCTGAGCACGGATTTCTGTGGCTCTCGTTGAGTTTGTCAGTAGTTGGTGGTGGGGGGGGGTCACCCACCCGGGGGGGTCACCCACCCCTAGTGAAGACTCATTGTTTTCTGTGTGGGAGGAGGTAACTGCCATCAGTACTGTAGCATAGGCCTCTGCACCATCCCCTTAGTTCACTTTGATTTTGAATTGAAGAGGCCAAAGCCTTGCAGAGGCATCTTGGGCTCTTAATTAAAAGGTAATAATGGCATCCCAGTGGCTGGAGTCACTAGACCATTTTCTCTTGAGCACCTCCTTGGTCTCACTTTGTTTTTATTCATTAATGCTGTGTTTTCATACAAGCAATGTCCTGAATAGACCATTTGTATGTTAGTAAAGATGAGGCTATTTTTATGGGCGGAGCTTAGGTGGAGGGAACGTAACTCCCTGATTACGTTAGCCAGCACTAGCTAGCAAGTCTCATTAGCTTGTTTACTTCAAATGTCTGAAGAAAATACACGTTTCTTGGAATATGTCTGATCACCACCTCTCCGGGACTGCAAATGTTACTTTAAACAAATAATTTCAACCAGCGGGACGAGACTGGCTGACCATTATGCACTCACTCACACTAAATGGGTGATTTGACCGGCGTATCTGCGGTGGAATGGCTCGGAATGGACATCCACCCGATAGAGAAACCAAGTCTCTACAGAAAAGAGAAACTCAGGGTGTATACAAATTTAGAGGCTTATAATTATGTCCTGATTGGTCATGCACAAGATTTGAAATTTAAAGATTTATTCAATGAGTTTTTTTTTGGTCTTGTGGTCCAAAGCTCTGGCTTGCCAGCAGCAAGGTCAGAAGTCAGGCATGTAGCAGGTTTGGGTCTTTGTAAATAGAAGAAACTACAACCTGCATGGCTGGGTAAGTAAGCTAACATTACAGCTCCTATCTGAACCCGTCAGTCAGCCATTAAACTAACTATATGAGTGTATTACATCATCTATGTGATTGTTATAAGACATGAACTAGCTTAAGATGACTTCAGATACTAGTGGAGGTTAGCCAATCCAACTTCTTGAACACACATCTGGCACATACAACTAGTTAACAAGGTTAGCCAAGCTAATGTTCTCAAACACTTTTGAGAGAAATCACCAATGTCTCCCAGTGTCCCAATGTCTGATGAGGTGGCCTCGATAAATTCTAAGAAAAATGTCCACCCCTTCAACAGACAACACCTTATCACCTACCTACCTGATATGAAGTGTGTACTACAAACACCAGTATTTTTGATGATTGACTCACTCCAATCCTTTTGTCTCATCACATTCAACCTTAGTTGTCTTTAATTTTGCCTTTTCCCTTTGATTCTTACACCCCAGAACACAGCCAGACGACATATTTGGTCATTAATGTAGCCGGCTACTCTGAGATGATTTGTGTTTGCCCACAATTTTCCTTTATTTTGCCTCCAGCTAACATGACGTAATTATGATGCAGGCCTATTGGAGAAGATTCAATTATAAATGGTGGACAACAACAAATATTGTCCAACTCAGTGGACACAGAATCTCACTCATTTGTGTATCCTTTCTACTTATCAATATCCTCATTTAGATTTTTTCATTACAGTTTAAAAAATAAAAGTGAAATTCTTATTGGATACCACATTTCATGTACGTTTTGACTCTCCAAGTAGAGTGAGATTGCAACCAATAGTATAATAGTCTTTACATATCCACATCCCAAAGGTAGATATTTATCTAACAAATGAAAACCCCCTAAAAGTATTTATGGCATTAGTATGTTAAAAAGTGGTTTGAACATTTTACAGCCAGAGACCGTGAAGTGCCTTTCTATCATGAACTTCCATAAATATTGTACATGCTGACCATTAAAGTTAGAGGCACCGCTATATGCATAAGGGGTGGAATAGCTCAGAGGGTAAGGTGGTCATCTGGTAATCAGAAGATTAGTGGTTTGATCCCTGGTTCCTTCATAAAGCATGTCAACGTGTCCTTGAGGAAGATACTGAACCCCTCACTGCATTAGACAACAGAGGAAAATGAGTTTGGGGGCAAAATCTGGTGTTTGCACTTTCCATGTAATGGAGATAATAATGATAATAATAATAATAACAATTATTATTATCATTATTATTGTTGTTGCTGTTGTCATTTAATGCCATTATTGTCATTATCATTATCATGTCCATGAGTAAGTGTATTTTTGTAGTGTAAGTGTAAGTGTAAGTAGTTTTCTCTACTGTTTCTTTCAGGTAGCACGACATATTTGCAACATTATCCAACACAAATCAACAATACAATTTACTCATTACTTGTGTAATTCATGAAAGATCATTTCCATTTTCATGGTGGACTTAACTGCCATAGATCTTTCTTTAGGCTATTTTCGGCCATTCATTCACTTTTACCAGCTCAAGGAAACACAGCTAATTCACAATCGGTCTTTACGGGAGATTTGGAATTTTCACCCAAAATTCCTTTGACAATTGGAGGGACTTTAAGTGACTGAGATTGAAGGTATCTAGTGGAACTGGAGTTAGTTCAGTTTTCATAAAGAACAGAAGAGGCACAGCTCTTATTGTCCTGCTGCTGTGTTCCACAAGCCATTTCCGTCATTCTGCTCTGCAATTGTTAGCTGGTTCAACCGTCAAAGAGTTTCTTTGTCAAAGACAAGCAATGTTTTCCTCCCCATGCCTAATTTGCACTGATTTAGCCATGGCTCCCGTGCACATGTCTACTGAGAGCCAACTGCCATTAATCAGTGCATCAGGAGTTCCTTTCATCTGTCTAATCTGGGCCTCTTGTTTAGATTTGTAACTGGATAGGCCTTGCTGTCCTAGATTATGTCTATGGATTATTCATCCACTTCCAGGCTCAGACAACAACCCTGACAGTGAAAATCAAAGCAGCACTTGAAAGTTTACCTTGAGTGAAGCGTGGTAAATAAGATCCTACATCCACATATAAGCAGTAATTGTGCTGCGTGACTTCAGACTGTTTATCTACAAATGTTTTTCTTTTATTTCCCTAAATTTTACACTGTTCCCCTAACTGCTCTGCCCTGTGATAGACTGGTTACCTACACGGGGTGTACCGCCACTTTTCACCCAATGAGAACTGAGATAGGCTCCAGTTTCCCCGCGACCTGATTTCAGATAAGCTGTTGATGATGGATGGATGGATGGATGGATGGATGGATGGATGGATGGATGGATGGATGCATGGATGGATGGATGCATGGATGGATGGATGGATGGATGGATGGATGGATGGGTTATTGATGAAAGAGAAGTAAAAGACAACAAAAAGACATTTAAAGGTCAAATGAATGCAT
Source organism: Regalecus glesne (assembly GCA_900302585.1). Taxonomy (NCBI): domain Eukaryota; kingdom Metazoa; phylum Chordata; class Actinopteri; order Lampriformes; family Regalecidae; genus Regalecus; species Regalecus glesne. Next base: position 13,237 of record OMLC01104607.1, read on the forward strand.
AGATCATTGAAAAAGATTAACATTAAAGATTTGAAGATAATTAATCATTTGAATGTATAACATACATTAAAATATCATAAATATATAAAAATCCAGTAATTCAAGTGATTTATTTCAATCTAGAGCAGTGCAAGCTTGTTTCATGCCTTATGCAATCATCAACTGCCAGATAAGCCTGATGAGGAAGGACATTTGGATGTACATATCTGCTACGTCCATGTTTGACGTCTACTGTACTTCCTCAATGTCTAGTGGGAGAGCACACAATGGATAGCGTGGGTATACCAAGTCACAGTGTTAGATGTAAAGTATATTTTTCTGTCTATTCATGCCCGATGGCCTCATCATTTCTATTCAAGATTCCAATTTTAGGTTAGCAAATAATGTAAAAATATATTTCTCTGACAAATACAGGTCAGAAATTATACTCCTGGTGGATTATGCCTTGTTCTCTAACAGGATTTCTGTAAGTCGTTGGCAGTAGAAGAAGGTTCCATGTTCCGTGTTTCATGTTTCATGTTTCATGTTCCATGTTTCATGTTTCATGTTTCATGTTCCATGTTCCATGTTCCGTGTTTCATGTTTCATGTTTCATGTTCCATGTTCCATGTTCCGTGTTTCATGTTTCATGTTTCATGTTCCATGTTCCGTGTTTCATGTTCCATGTTTAACGTTTCGTGTTTCATGTTTCATGTTCCATGTTTAACGTTTCGTGTTTCATGTTCCATGTTTAACGTTTCATGTTTAACATTTCATGTTCCGTGTTTCATGTTTCATG